>PVKE010024048.1:0-24116 GCA_004027555.1 Craseonycteris thonglongyai | reverse complement strand
TGGGGGTTTGCCTATCAGATGGGCTTCTCTTTATTTTTTCTTTTGGACTCAGTTATGGGAGAAGGAGATTTTGGGAGAGGGTTGGGGGATGCAGGCAGCTTCTGTGTCCTGGGGCACTTCAGGTTGCTGTCTTAGCTGTTAGATAGCAGGGTAGTAAAGGTGTGGCCAGGGGTGGGGGCATGTGAGTAGGAGCTAGGGCAGGCCTGAGACACAATAGCAGATTCCTCTTTCAGCAGGGGGGCTGGTGGTTCAGTGTGGGCGGGGCACAGGAGCTCTGGTCTTTCCTCCTCCTGGCTGCCCCTCCTTTAATCGTATCTGTAAGGCACGCTCTCAGGGCAGCACTTGGATGGGCTGGGGCTTGGTAGAGGGCCCGGTTGGCCGCGCAGTCCCGCGCACAGGCAATGACACCTCGGAGACCCGGCAGGCAGCCCAGTTGCACGTGGTCCGCAACGCCCCAGAGGCCCAGTGGGCGGGATGCCGAAAGCCCAGCTGCGCGCTCGGGGGCAGGCAGCCGCGCCGCAGTGGCCTGGTGGGCAGGGCGCCAAAAGCCAGTCCCGGGCACAGGCAGCAGTGCTGTGGCGGCCCGGCGAGCAGGGTGCCAAAAGCTCTGCAGCGCACTAGCGAGCAGGCAGCGGCACTGCGGGGCGGCCCGGTGGGCGGGGCACTGAAAGCCCGGTGCGCGCACGCAGTGATGCGCAGCGGCCCAGTGGGCGGGGCGCCGAAAGCCCAGCCACGCACTTCCGCGCAGGCAGAGCCGCCGTAGCGACCTGGTGAGCAGGGCACCAAAAGCCCAACTGCGCGCTGGCAAGCAGGCAGCGGTGTCCCTGCGGCCCGGTGGGCGGGGCGCCAAAAGCCCAGTTGCAGGCTGGTAGCCTCGCTGCGGAGGCCCGGTGGGCGGGGCGCCGAAAGCCCAGTTGCAGGCTGGTAGCCTCGCTGCGGAGGCCCGGTGGGCGGGGCGCCGAAAGCCCAGTTGCAGGCTGGTAGCCTCGCTGCGGAGGCCCGGTGGGTGGGGCTCCGAAAGCCCTGCGCGCACAGGCCGTAGCTCGGGCGGCAGCTGCTCTACGCTCCCGGCTCTGCCGAGACCGCCGGATTCACTCCCAGCACGTCCCATGCAGCTGTGCCCACTCAAGCCCCAGCCCTCACTCCAAGAGCCCTGTCCTCAGAAGGCGCTCCCTCACAGTCAGTCTCCTCCGTAAATCAGGGGTGCTGAGCTGCTGTGGGCTGATGCCCTGCTCTCACCCCGCCCGCCGGGAAGTGCCGCCGCCCTGCCCCACAGTCCCTGCTCCACTTTAGGCTCCGTGATCTGATTAGGGCACTGCGTGCTGTCCCTTGAGTTCGGATGTTAAATTGTCCACAGTCTTGTGGGGCTTCCACGCTCCCTAGGTCTCGGCTTCCAGCCCGCCCTCCATCCAGCTCCACTGTGACCGTAGTCCCCCCATCCCCCTTTGTTTTTGCCAGCCCCGGGCCGCGCTCCGAGTCTCTGTCCCCGAACCACTGCTTCCCTTTCCCTCTCCCGCTCTCCCCTTTTTTCTCTAACCTTTGTGTGTTGTTCTGCGTTGTGTGGTTCTCTTAGTTGAGGTTTCTTCTCAGGGTTTCCCCTGTGGATTCCCCTCTGTTCACAAGGCCCTTCCCAGGCAGTTATCGGCGTGCTCCTCTCATGCCGCCATCTTGGATCCTCCCCATTGTTGGTTTTCTGACAGTAATAAATGATTGGGGGAGGGGGCAAATCTAGAATATGGAACATGGCTAAATAGTGTATTTGTATCCAAGAAAAAGGAGAAAAGTTAGATTTCTGAGCCTACAATTCAATGAGTCTGACATCAATTTCTGGGAAGAATTTTAGTAGAGATGATTGAATAGATAAGTTATGAAAAATTAGTAAAGGAAGTGGAAATAATTGGAAGGCCCCCTGGATTCTTTAAAAAGTGAATTCTCCTGAATGAAATATATTTTCTTCTTTGATAAGAACTTTCTAAACTAGCTGGTCATTGTCTTAAGACCTCTTACGGACAAGGTACAGAATGCTGAGATAGATCTATACCCAATAAATTTTTGGCTTCTGTTCTCTGCTCTAGGAAAGTTCTATAAAGAGAATTAGGTTGAGTCAAGGAATCTAGCCTAAGAGGGAACCACAAGTAGTGGCAATTCATCCACAGAACACAACCAGGTTGGTAAAATAACTTAAAACCACTTTATATGCATAGTAATAAGGATATTTAACTTAGAAAAGACAAAAGTGGGGAGGGTGGGGGAAATGCTGTCTTTAAATTTTTTAGGGTGTGTTATGTAGAAGAAGAGAATGTGTAAACAAATGTGTTATAATCTATCTTTTAGGACAATGAGATCCCAGGTGCTGGACCACCATAGCTGTTGGAAAAAGAACTTTCTGGTAAGTGAGGCAGACTCAGAATATTATTTCTTTAGTGAGTGTCTTCTTCAGGTCTATTATTTTATTTTATTTATTAGTTTTTTTAAGATTTATTTTATTGTTTGAGAGAAAATGAGAAGGAGAGAGAGAGAGAAAGAGAGAAAGGTCAAGGGCCCTGAGCCGACCCCATAGTTGTACATTATTAGTTGTGACATGGTTTCATTCCATACAGGTAAATGTGGGGCCATACAGGGTTAGAACCAAACTAGAGCCCTCCTGCATGGGAAGCTAGAACCTTTGCCACCATCTTGGTGGTTACCAGTTGAGCCACAGTTTAGCATATGGATTTGCATGGGCTGGGGCTGGGATTTGATCCCCAGACCTTGCGGTTGCAAGGCAAGCACTCAAACTGTCGAACTATCTTGGCATCTCAGGTCTATAATTTTATTAATAAGGAAACTAAGAACTGAAGGCAGTAGCTGATTTTGTCCAATGCTGTAGAGTGCTAGGAGATAACCCAAGATTAGGAGATTCCAGTTCAATGGTTTTTCAACAACACTATTGCAGCTGGAAGCTAATTCAGCTCTTTCTCCAATGGTTCTGGGAACTAGAGGAATATAGGGTTAATTGTCCCACTAAATTCCATTGCCTTACTCAAAGCTGTAGACTTCTAAGTGTAAAAAGCCAGAATCTGCTGCTTTGAAACAATATTTCAAACTGAAGTGGTATATTCTTCAAGTGTCATGTAGCAATTGCCCTCTTCTGAAGAATTTAATCTGCTCCATGAGGCAAACTAAATTTGACTTGCTGGTTTGTATTAAAAAACCTATGATTTTTCTCATTGACAGTCAAATCTATTAAAGTGATAGAACTTTCAACCTAATATGCAAATACTCTTCTACATCAATACATTAACAAAAGTTTGGTGTGCCAACAAGGAACAATTTTCAATCACAAGAGCATGCACATTGTCTTGTCTTCTGTAGCAGCAATCACTACAGGGGTCATTTTATAAATACTCAATACAGAAAAATTCCCCAATACATGTTTCATGTCAGGTAACACTGACATGAAACATTTCCAATGGGGCCTTCCTAAGAGATCTCAAATAGCCTGCCTCTGTACAATGAAACGCAAACCTGACTTGAGCACCCAAGCTGACTTGAGCAGCAAACCAATTTTAGAAAAGGAAGAAGAAATTAAGATTTAACAAAAACATTTTATATGCCAGGAACTGTCATAACATCTATTCTTCATTGCAATCTGTGGAGTATTTTATTTATTGAAAACATATTTATCTACATATTGACTTTTCAAAGATATTTTAGGTAGTCTATGAAATAGAACTAATATTTTAATTTTGCAGATAAAGACATGAAGGTTCTAAGGGTAAGTAATTTGCCCAAGTTTTCACCTAATGAATAAAGGGGCTTGAAACTAAACATAAATATGTTCATGCAAGCTTTGTGAGCTCTTTCTGCTGTACAGGTACCATATGGATCAAAATTGGTACCTGCTGTATAATATAATACGTTAAATTTAAGGAGAATAGACACATGTTGAAATGATTTTATGTTATTTTCATAGTGACTATATAAAATCCATGTATTTTCAAGATGTGATTTTTGTCCTCATTCTATCTTTAAGTCAAGTCAATCAGAAAACTAGTTTTAATATATCAGTAAGTAAGTGTCAACATTGGGTCTAACCCTTGTCTTCCATGATCAAGTGTGGTTGGGAATGGATTTTGAGCAGGATGTGTGGAAACTCGAGTTCTCACCATTGTTTCAGCACATACGCTGCACCAATTTGCAACCCCACCAATAGTGCATGAGGGCTACCTTTTCTCTGCATACCTTCTGTAATTCTAAAATTTCTCACATTCTTCTCTTGAAATTCAAAGTAGTACAAGGGAATATACAGCAGACACTGCAAAGTGCCATAAATATGAGAATTTAAAAATCAAAACCCAAAGTAAAATTCTCATCAGGGTTCAGAAGACAAAGGCCTGAATTACAATACATTTTTAAACTGCATCTCTTCTTGCTACGGCAGCCTTTCTGATTTAGCACAGCATCAAGGGTAGAAATAAGAAATGTGTGGAAAAATTTGATCTGCTTGTAATTCTAATCCAATTACAAGTATAAAATGCCAAATCTATCTTCTAAAAACCCATCATTAGAACCCTTGCTCATTTTTATAAGCTTAAGAGTTTAAATAGTTTTGATGCAAATTCTAGACTCCTGGGTACCTTTCATATTCAACCAACATAGGAAGTAAATATGCAAAACTTTGCAAGATCAAAAATTCTCCTGAAGGACACTTAATTAGATTCATTTCTTCTCTCTCTCTCTCTTTTATTTGCTTTACTTCATATTTTGGAAAAGGAAGATCTTTTTTTGTGATGAAAGAACACAGATGCCTGACATAAAGTTAGCACTCAATAAATGCTGAGTATCAATATTAATTCTTTCAACAAATATTTATCAAGTGCATACTATGTGATAGGGGACTATAATATGCACTTGGAATAAAATACTGTGTAAACCGAGCATACTGATTGACTTTTTAACTAGTGGAGGAAAGGGACAGATGCTGTGAGACGATATCACAGGGCATCTAGTCAAGGTGGCCTGGGAAAGCTTCCTGACAGAAAAGACATTTGAGCTGAGTTCTAAAGAATAAGTATTGGTCAAATAGGCAACGGTGGAGGGATTCGGGAAACCTTCTGAAGGCAGAGGAAAAAATAGGTGCAGAGACCCTGGAGTGAGAAAATGCGAGGGAAATAAAGATCTCCCTCTCTGGAAGAAGCAATGTAGAGGCATGATGGAAAATGAAGCTGGAGCTGAAGAGCCAAAACACAGAGCCATTGGTTGTCTACATGAAAGCATTTTGAATTTGTATTCTAAGAGGATTGGGAAACCATTCAATAGTTTTTTTAAAATGGGGTGGGTGGGAGAGGGAATATGATAAATAGTGTTTTTCAAATTTATTTTTATTATTTTGGTATTATTTCTGAGACGTCCTTTTAAAGTCCCCCCCCCCCGCTTGTTTCCAATTTATATAATTAAAAGGGGATTTTCTATTATAGGCTCTCCAATTAAATGTTACTCTCCAAATAAAATTAATCATTACAGGCTTGAATTTCATTTCATATATGGATGGTGCTGATCTAACCATACAATTCATGTTATGCAGCCATGAACACTATTTGACTAACAGACTCAGAAACCAGGTAGAGTTATCAAGCACTGATAATCCTAAGGTACTATATTTCTAGTTATGTTATTGGTTTTACTAAGGAAAAAAACAACACACACAAATTAAAATTAGGTGTTTAATTTTTTTGATATTAAAAACCATTAGTTCCTATTTTTCTCTTAAACTAAAGGTTGAAACATAATTTTCATAAGGTAAAAACTGGTTTTATTTAATAATTATTGAAAAGAATCATAAGTAATGCATTGACAATTAAAATTGGTTGAAAGAAAAGGGTTGAGAATAACTGTTCTGTAAATAAAGACATTGTTGTCAACATGGGTTATGTGAGATGTGTTATTTCTGATCAAAATGTACAGGTATGGTTGAAATACCTTAAACAAGTGCTTGAGTAAAAAATACCACTACAGAAATATTTCTTGGTCTAACATGGTGATACTATTTTCCCTTCATCCTATTGGAAATCCCCCTCCCTCAAAGAAATTAGGAGAATAAGAAATGTAAGCTCTATAATCAGAAAATGCCTAGAGTGGCTGACAAATGGCAATATAGATCATAGCGAGGTACACGCAGAAAAATAAAGAAGGGATGTCTTTCAGATGCAGAAATCAGAAAGAGCTTTTAAAGTATTCTTTCTGAAACTTAAGGTAAAAACCTAAATACTTGCTTTACTAACACAAGAATGATATGCACCTTTTGGAGACAGGAGTTTCCCTGAATCTGATTTGGTTCTGAAAAGGAAAAGAATCCCAGACAAAGAAGAATACCAGAGAAAAGCCACATTTTGTAAAAAGTAGCCTGTGACAGTGAGAAAAAAAGAGAGTTTGCATCATGAACTACTCTACAGTTGGCTCTCTTTCTTAGCTGGGGAGAATTAAAGGCTAAATAAAGTATCATAGCAATTACCTGGGTCAAAAACAAACAAACAAACAAACAAATCACCATGTTTTACAACTAAAGCATGGTCTTGGTCTACCCTATTCACACATGGAAACCTCCTACAAATGGTGGGTTCAGAAAAAGAAAGTTTTCTACTTCAAAATGAATAGCTAAGGAAGATGAGCAATCAAACATGAGCAGATAAGGATACTTACCACAATAAAGAAAATAAGAAAAAAAATTACAAATATAATGATAGCTAAAGAACACTGACTACAAAATTATTACTACTAATAATAATATGACAATTGCCTCTATGAAGCAAAAAAATAACCTAGAATACAGGATACCAGGGAAAATATGGTTATTAAACAGGAGATGAAACATGAATTCCCAGAGATCTGCAGAAAAAGTGAAAGAAACATAAAACCAAGAAATGGAGGTGAAATTAAATAGAAGGAGCATAAAGAGTATGGACACTGCTGAACCACAGAGATACAAAGAATGGAAGTGAGCAAAATCAAATAGAAGGAAGGGAGTGAGGAACAAAAGGTGAAAAAAGAAGGAGAAAGGATAGAAATGAAGGAACTCAAGTGTAGTGATAGACAGGCAAAAAAGCCAATACACATACAATTGGAGTCTCAGAAAAAACAAATCAATGTAATGAAATAGAACAATGTTAAAATTTATCAATAAGATTTCTAAAAATAACATAATTTAACCTTCCTACTAAAAAGGTACACTGTTCACAGAAGGGAAAAAAGAAAAAAGAAGACTGTGTTTACTTAATATTAAGAAGTTATTAGAATCCAAGGACAAAGAATACATTGGTTCTCAAGGTAAAATGGTAGAATAACATAATAATTAAAAATTAAAAATCAGGTCGCCTTAAATATCTCCAAAGCAACACACAACCTACGAGAATCCAAAGAAAAGACAGTCACTATATAATCTAAAGCTGGCCAAAATGCTATTCATTAAAGAAAAGCAACAGTCTAAAACATTAAAGATGAGAACTTTATGAAGAATCCTCTATAAAATAAACTTAAGGAAACTCAGAGATAACTGGAAAAAACTACAGCAAAAGACCACTGGTGAACACTGACTATTCAACTTCATGATTAAGATTAAAACACATATGAGAATTGTGTTAATAGAAAAGAATAAAATGATATAAACATTAAAAATTGATAATGTTAGAACTAACAAAGTTTGGAGAAGAAAAGATAGAAGATGAAAAGTTTAAGCACAGTGATTTTCTTGTATTTAAAAGATAGAAGTTAAAGAAAATCATAGAAAAGCAGTAAAGGTTTAAGTTACAAAGGTAGTAATAAAAAGATATGATTATCTAAAAACTGGGTAATTAGAGAAGGGGGCAGAGGAGGACACCAGCACCTGTTGTATGCTAATTTATTTATATGGAACCACAAAAAAACTGAAAAGTCAATCTCGAGCAAGAAGAACAAAGTTGGAAATATCATGCTACCTGATATTAAACTATACTAAAAGACTATAGTAATCAAAATGGCATGGTTCTGGCGTAAAAACAAACCATAGATCAATGGAACAGAATAGAGGGCCCAGAAATAAACCGTGCCTACATGGTCAATTAATCTATGACAAGGAAGGCAAAAATATACAATGAGCTAAAGACAGTTTATTTAGTAGTGTTGGAAAACCTGGACAGATACATGCAAAAAAAAAAAAAAAAAAAGAGAGAGAGAGACTAGAACACTGTCTTATACCATATACAAGAATAACTTCAATTTAAACAAAAAAGAATAACTTCAAAATGGTTTAAAGACTCAAATGCAAGGCCTCAAACCACAAAATTCTGAGAAGAAAACATAGGCAGTAAATTCTCTTACATTATCTTAGTAATATTTTTTTCTGATATCTCTCCTCGGGAAAGGGAAACAAAATAAAAAATTAACAAATTGTAACTACATCAAACAAAAAAATTTTGTACATCAAAGGAAACCAACACCAACAAAAAAGACTACCAATTGGGAGAAAATATTACATCTGATAAGAAGTTAATATCCAAAATTTATGAAGAATTCTTATAACTCAACACCAAAAAAATAAAGAATTCAATTAAAAAGTGGGCAGATGACTTGAATAGATATTTCTCCAAAGAAGACATACATACAGATGGCCAACAGAGATGAAAAAATTCTTAACATCTCTGACCATCAGAGAAATGCAAATTAAAGCCATAATGAGATATCACCTTACACCTGTCAAGGTTGTGATCCTCAACTCAGACAAAGGTTAGTTCAGCACGAAAAGTATTAACTAAGACATATAAGGGCACATTATACTACCAAAGGGTACAATCCACAAAGAAGTTCTCAATATATATTTATCAAATAATAAAATTAACATTCCTGACGCAAACACTACAGGTGATACAATAAGAAACAAACAAAACCACATTAGCAGTTGGAGACTTATTTCATTTTAGGTAATAACATTAAAAGTACAAAAAATATTTATATGTAAAGATACAGAAGGCCTAAAAACCAATAAATATGGTGGCTTTAATGGATACATATCAAACCATATAATCTGAAAACATGAAATATCTCTATTGTCAGGTGTTGAATTAACAGTCATTAAAAAACTACATCTTAGGCCACAAAAAATAAACTCAAAAAAAAAAAAAATCCAAGATATTGAAGTCACACTGAAAATATTATTTGCTCTCAATGCAGCATAACAAAACAAAAAAATCACTCACAACCCAGAAATTTAAAAGCTCTCTCAAATAACTCATGAATCAAAAAGGATATTGAGAAATCAAAATTGTAGAATACCTAAAAACTGAAAACTTCACATATATTAATAAGAACTGTATGATTCAATTAAAGCAGTATCATTTTTAAAGTCATACTTAAATACCATAATAATAGACAAGAAGAAATTAAAATTAATGTATGTGTATCCAGCTCATGAAAATAAAAGCAGATTATTAAACAAAGAATCAGAAGATGAGTAAATATTAAAGCAAAATTTAGTAAATTAGAATAAAAAATATATAGTTAATAAATAAATCCAAAAAATGATCTTTAAGAATAATGCAGGGAAAGCCAGGATGGCTCAGCAGGTTAAGCACTTGCTTTGAAGCCCCGAGGACCGAGGATCGAATCCTGGCTCTGGCCCAGGTGGACCCACATGCTGAATTGGGGTGTGCTTCCTGAATGCGGTGAGGCCCCCAGTTCAGTCCAAAATAAACAAACAAATAAATAAATAAATAAATAAATAAATAAATAAATAAAATGAATAATGCAATAACATGCCCTCATACAGTAAAATAAACTTAATATAATCTAGAAAGGAAGTGACATAAACACAGAAAACAAGAAATAATTATAGATATAGAGGAAATTTAAGTAATCATACCAGATGACTATGATCAACCCCTTTGCAAATTAATTTGGAAATCTGGTTGAGACGGATAATTTTCTGGGAAACTGTGAGTTATTAAAACTGACTTTATGAACATAAAGAAACAAACCCACATATATTATTATTATGAAGAACCAGCAAGCATAATAAAAACAAAATACTATGACCAAGTGTTGTTTATTTTACGAATGTGAGATTGATTCTTCATTTGAAAATCCATTATTACAATTCACTACATTAGGAAAATCTAAGAGGAAAAATTATAATTACATCAAACATGCTAAAATCAGTATAACGTAAAATTTAACATACATTCTTGGGAGACACTCGGTAAAATATAAATATATGGAAACTTATATGATATAGCCTCCTAGCTTTCATCTTTGACCTTCTCTCATGATAGTCTATTCTTCACTTGTTGGCCATAGGGATTATTTCTAAATGAAAGTAAAATCCCTTTTCTTCAGCTGAACACCCTCTAATGATTCTTCATCTCTCACAGAGTAAACCTCCAGTCATCACAATTGCCTTGGACTACTCTTTCAGAAATCTCCTGTCCTTCCCCATCATTCACTGCTTGGTCCACACTGACTTCTGTTTTTTCTTGAACATGCTAGTTACACCTCTGTGGCAGGCCTTTTGTACCTGCCCCTTTGCCTGGGAAATTCTTCAGTCACATAACTGTGGTTCAGTCCCTTGATGTCTTAAATTCTTTTTTTGTTTTTTGTTTTTCAGTGATGTTTTTATTGAAGCTTTTCCTGATCCAATCATGTGTACTCTCACACTCCATAACCCTTGATTGCTTTGTTGTTCTTCATAGTATTTATCATCTTCTATCATTCTATATAATTTGCTTCTTTTTTTTTTTTTTAATTGTCTGCTCCCATTAAAATGGAAGTTTTATAAGGTCAGATATTTTGCTCATTGGGTTTCATTCATTGATAGCCTTAGCATAAAATAAACACCCACTGTGTATCTGTTGAACAAATGAATTAATGGTGTATTATGCAAAAGTGTGAAACAGTCTTCTCTATATAGTTATGGTAACTAACTCCTAAGATATATTTTTAAGTGAAAAATGTAAGATGCAGTATGGCGTGTAAAATATGCTATTATTTTGTGTAGAAGAAGGAAGAATACGGGAGGAGAGAATGGAAGACAGTGATGACACAGTTGAGGGTAATACAATTCTTCTTTGTATAGGCATAAACTATGTCTAGAAGTCTATATAAGAAATGGGTAAAACTCAATGACTTTGCGTGGGGGCAGCTAGGTTGGTGAGGAACAGAGCTAGGAGGGAGACTTCATAATATAACCTTTTGTTTCTTTTGAATGTGACATGAGGCTATTTGAAAAATACCTTTTTCAAAAATAAATATATAAATAATTTAAATGAGCAAATAAACATTATAGAGAGAGTTTGATGCTAATTAAACACACATGCACACATACATACCACATACAAAAATACATTAGAGCGAAATAACATCTTGGTCTTCCAAATTCTAAAGTAGCTGAAAACTACTCCAAAAGAGTATTGTATATGAGGATTATATAATTTACTATGTATTGTGATATTTTGAGGTAGCTTTAGCTGACATATAAGCTTTGGGTTGTTTTATTAGTTGTTTTGTTTAACTTGATCTTATTTCTCTCGGTTTTGACTTTGAGGAACTACCCTTTCCAGCTTTTTTACCATGTGCTTCAGGCTGAGAGAGAGGGTGTATGATGCAGACTAGACCAATCAGGACATTCCAGTTCCCACCACAGTTACTGGTTCAGAGATGGACTTTTTTGGTTGCTCTACTGAGGAAGCAGAAGCTCTTATACATGTTAGGTATTGAAGTAGAAGTAGACAGGTGTTACTATGTGGACCTGGGACTATACTTAGTCACAGGGAAACGCAGAGTGAAAAAGAAATCTTCATGACAATATTAGATTAAATCCGGTCTGAAGGTAGATAGTATCACTCATGGACTTTTTAATTCCTATTAGCTAACAAATTTCCAGTTTCCTTATGTCAACTTCTGTAAGGTTATACTCGTATGTCACTCATAACTGAGGAGTCCTGACAGATAGTATAGCCCAGGCTTAGGCAGATTTATTTCAGGGCAAGAGCTACTTCCCCAAGCATCATGGTCCACTAGCTATTTAATTATTCAGGTCATCACCCCCAAATTGCTTGGCAGTCCACTGGTGGACTACAATCGACGTCTGGCCCAGCCCTGGTGTAGCCATTACTCTCCTGATTCATAAACTCTAGAATACTGAAATACTGAGAAGCTAGAAATCCTCCCCAAAGACACAATGATAGAATTGTTGAAACCACAATTTGAATCAGGATTATCTGTCTCCAAAGCCCTCCTTCTTCCTACAACATCTTGAGGCTGAGGTTCCAGACACAACTGAGAGAAAGACAAAGAGTGAAAGAGAAAAATACAGAGACAGAGAAAGGAGAGACAATATTGTGGCTAACATCACATCTGAGAAAAAAAGTCAATAACTAAAGGAGCAAAAATTCCCTGAAGAAAGCCAATACAATCATTACACAGAATGTTAAAGACCTAAAGGTTATTTCACGAGTCCAGTAGCCCTCTAACTGCTAAATGTATTTAAACTGCCTTTTGGATTTTCTCTTATAGAAGGTGACTAAAAACTTTTGAATGTTGAGGAAAGGGTGAAATTTCATTGACAGTTTCCTTCATCTTTTCCCCAAGCCCCTGAAGAATAGGAACATAAGAGATAAACTAATAAAATACAGTTAATAATTTAAGTTATGACTTATTCTTTACAACTCGTATTTCTTTTGACATTTTCTAAAGGGGAGAGAAAGTGAACAAAAAACTTGCCCCAGGATTCCAAACTACAGGTGGCGTTAAAGGAACTAAAACCATGAGGAAAGTTCCATTCATCAGCTTCCTGCTGGCCAACAATTCCTTCTGATAAGAGCTGTGGAAGATCACTGTACGACTCGGTCATCCACTTTTTCATACCGTTTCCCTGGTGGCAATAAAATGTATTTTCTGAAACATATTCTTAGGGCTTTGCCCACTATGAAGTGTTGCTAGACAAGCAAAGGTGTAATAATAACTACTCTCGTTATTAGAAAAATGGGGTTTAGAGCACTGATTCTAAACCAGGGGGTGATTGTACCTGCCAGGAGATATTTGTCAATGTCTGAGGACACTTTTGGTTGTCACGATTGGGGGTGGGGGGGAGGAGCTACTGGCAATGTGTGGGTAGAGGTCAAGGATGCTTCTAAACATCCTATACATGCACAAGACAATCTCCCACAACAAAGAATTTCTGGCTCCCAAAGTAAGTAGTACTGAGGATGGGAAACCTGGATTTAGAGGGAGTGCAGCACTTGTTTTATTGCAGCCACATTGTGTGTGTTGTGTGTGTGTGTATTGTGCATACATGCATATGTATGCTGGGGAGATGTTTGCAGAGTGAATGTATTCTTCCCCATCACCCAGGCATCTACTGGGCATCTTGATTTCTGCAGCAGAACCTTGTCCTTGTCAATGTGTCTGAGGCAAGCATTTTGCCAATCAAGTCATCATCCCCCAGTGTCGATTTCAGAATGCCTAAGGGATGTTTATTTGGAAAGATGGTTTCGATGGTACGTATAAAATTAGCCTCAAATCTGAGTCATTAAAGTATCTCCGGGTGGGCTTTTTGGTTACTGTGGTTTGGGGTAGCCTCTTGTCATCATTTGGGGAATGTCAATTAGGTTTTCGTCCTAGCTCCAATTTCAGCACCTGTTCATCTGACAAGGATGAACATTACTCTCCCTTTAAACCTATGTGGTTATGTACCAATTTCCTAAGCCTTTCTCTCTCCCCATGCATTATGTCTTTACTCATCACCATTAATAGGTAAGTAATCTTCCAACCACCTGTGGCCATACTTCAACACACCTTGAGAGGCTCTTAGAAAATGCATTTGAAATAAACTCATTAGCGTAATGCACATTATCAAATAGTACACTTAAAGGAAACAGAAATCCTGCACAAAGAGTGGGTTCTCTAGCAAAAATTTCAACTTTACAGAACTTGAAAAGTCCTTCTTACCAGAGTGGAGGGGCATGGTGCGACAACTCACTGTTGCTTTCCCCTACTGTAACGCTACCGAGAGAGACAGCCACCCCAAAGAGTAATTAGTGAACAGTAATCCTTTCCTAGTCAAATCTGAGTGCTTTCGCATTGGGTTATATTTTAGTGACAAACAGGATTCAGACTACTTTTTTTCAACCAAGTATTCAGAAGACAGATTAAAAGATGAAGAACTCCTTTTACTCAGTTCCTATAGTTTCTCTCCTCTGTAGGAGAAATCATTGCAGTTTATTGTGAATCCCTCCATGTCAATTTTATATTCCTTTATTCAGCAAGTATTTACTGAGTACCTGTTAAGTGTTTGGTTGCTGGGACTATAATAATGAATAAAAGAGGAAAGGTTTCCGTTTTTAGGTACTTTATATTTTAGTGAAAGAATGACACAGAGAAAAGCAACAATTTCAGATTAACATAAACAACAGAATCATAAATTGTGATCAGCCCAAGGAAGAAAGCAAACACAGGGCTACAATGAAGGATACTGAGGGGCCTGTACTAGGTAATGGTGTCAGAAAATACTCTTAGAGAAACTCAAGTCTGAAGGATAAGAAAAGGCAAGTGTAGAATGGGGAAGAATATTGAGAAACTTGCTCTTTTTGCTCACTATATAGTAGATATTTGCCCATGTTTATTCTTTCTTGTAATTAGTAATCACCAAGAGCCTGTCCACATGCCCCTCTTATTCCTTACAGATAAAATAATGAGCAATATCTCCGTCTTCATTGACCTTATGGAAGAGTTTCAATACAGTTGATTAATTTTAATGGCTATACAACCTTCCATGGTGTAGCACACCAATATTTAATTAGTGATGCCCCTATGGATGTGCCTTTTGGTTGTTACTAGTTTTCCACTATCACAATCAATGCTTATCGTTGCTCAGATATAACTGCATATTTTTGTAGGATACTTTCTAACACTGTGTTTACTATGTGACAGTGTAATTATTAAAGTATCATTCATAGAATCCTCACAATCATATACTAAGTATGTGAAGTTCTTATCCCCATTTTACTAAGGTGGCAATCACAGGACAGATACACTGAGAAACTTATCAGTGACTGTGGGACGTTATATGGCAGAACCTGGACATAAAGCAAGATGGTCTGACTCCAGGATCTGCCCAGCCCTTATCAAGGGACGGAATAATAGATTTTGTTTTCAGGTTACAAAGTTAACATGTGTTTATTATTTAGAATTCGAGAAATACAAATAAAAAAATTTAATCTTTGATTAACTTTTAAATAGTAATTTATAATAAAAATATCATAAGTCACTGAATCCATTTAGGAAGTAAAAAGCTACTAAAAGCAAGGTCTGTGAATGAGTTTGATTAAAGATTCTACAAAAAGAAGGTCCTATATTATATTCCTTACACACACACACACACACACACACACACACACATATATACACAAAGGCCGTCTGGAAAGTATCCAACCATCATGTAAACATTCTCATTACATTGACAATGGCTGCAATTTTTTCTGGAAAGTATATATATCTGGACTACACACACATACATATATTTTTCCTACCGTCCATCTTGACCATTCCCTGGGGAGAGACTAGTAAACCAGTTGAATGTGGAATTCCACATGTTCCCTGCAATGAATAAGTAGGTGAGTAGCCAGACTTCCAGGATTTCTGTTCTCACTACAACTGGTTTTCCAGATGTTCCATTTGGAGACTTTAATCTTCTTTAACACTCTGCAGGAAGCAATATAAGCCAAGAAGTCATCCAAAGAACGTTCCCAGGATATAGGTCACTGTCCCGAATCATCAGATTGCAGGGCATCCCATGCACATTCTTGTGCCATATAGGGCAGCAGGTTAGAGACGTAGGCTGTGGAGCTAAATAGCCAAAATCCAAAGCTATGACTTTGGACAACGGACTTAATCTTTCTGTGTCCTGGTTTCCTCATATGTAAAATGGGGATAATATTAGAAGTTACATAAGTTGTTAGCAATTGTAAGCAGTATATTTAATATGTTTAAAGCACTTAAGATAATGTTGTCAGAGTTAGCACGTAATTGTTACTACAGAGTCACCTCTAGGTGTCTCTAAGTTTTCTTCCTTAGTTTCAAGAACTTAGTACTATCAAAAGATAAACATGTGTGAATATAGGAGAAAAATCTCAAAGGCCCTTGTACTATGGGTTTTCTTTATCTAGTGGAATTAGAGTGATACTTCTTGATGTTGCTTCTATGTATTCTCTAAGTTGCCCTTACTGAATATGTGTTATTTCTTTTAAAATGAGATTGAAAGCCCAATAATTATTCTTAAACAATTTAATCAGATCAACTGGATGAGAGAAAAATTGAACAATTAAGCCCAGTTTTTAAAAATAGATGCTACAAATGTTATTTGTGGTAACTTAATTCCTAGTTACTTAGCTTCTCTTGACTATTTACATATCTGCATCATGGTGGTGATCATCATAATCATCATCATCATCTTCATCACCAAATGCTTTTACTAGTGGTGTTACTTTAAATTAACAGAGTAATTTTAATGTTAGTCTTATCATTTTGACACTTAGTTCCCTCATATGTTATGGGGGTTAATAATATCTACTCTATCAATCCCAACACTCTATAAGAGAAAAAAATAATACAAAATATGACAATGAAATAATGAGGTTGACATTGAGAGAGAGATATATAGTAGGATCTCAGTTAACTTGAACCTAGGCAACAGACACTCTCAAACAAATGGCACACAAAAAATATTTGATATTTTGCCAGTTGCTTGAGAGTGCCAGGTACATTTATCCAGCATCTACCAATCCCTGTGGGTGCCATTTAATTAAGAGTCTACTGTATTAGGAAATTATGTAATTATGACACTCATAGTTACACTTCCTATTATTTTGTTCTGACAAGGTAGATAAGAACTCTTAGCCCAAAGGAGGAATAAGGAAATGGCAGTACAATGTATTTACAATGATTTCTTAGCTCACACATTGAATAGTGGTGGAGACTACACTAAAATTCAGTGTCCACATGGTCTTCTAGTTCAATAATTTATCTGTTGAATCCAAAGAAGCCCTCTTCCAGCAACTGACAGTTCTATTCCTCTACTGATTGTGATTCTACTCGACAGCAACTCTTTGGAACCTCAGAGAATTTTTAGAACCATTCAGAGATGAGGTAAAGTCTCATGATCATTTTAGTCTAATAATGCTAAAAGAGAAACTGAAAATGTTTAGAAAACGTGGTAAATACGTAGCATTGCCTATAACTATTTATCATCTCCCCAGTAATTCTACTCATCACCTATCATTTTTAAATTAAGGTGCTAAATGTTATGGGGAAAGGCTTCCAATAGTGTTATAGGTTGAAATGTAAAATTGGGCCTAAAACTGAAGACAGATACATAAATAGATAGACAGACAGATGTAGATGTCGTACAATCGTAATATTTCATCTTTTAGAAAGATTCAAAGAAGCAGCAGCAAATGTCCATGGTTAGTTAACATTTGGCTAGTCCTAATCTCTAAAAGCAGAACTGACTGATTTGCTTATGGCACTTGAAGGGATTTTCCAAATTTTCCACAATGAGCACAAGCTACTTTTATAATTACTAAAAGTAAAAGATGCGTGAATAGTACTAGAAATTGTGGTCGTTTGCCCTGTAAACATGGGCCAGTGGTGGAGGTTGAGGGGCAGCTGAGCATAGGGCTTCCTCCAACTCTAGGCATAGGATCTATTGATGGTTTAAGCCAGTCAGTTTAATCCATAGTTAAACCTATGTTTTGACCTGTCTCCCTGATTACTTGTTAAATACACCTAGCCCTAAGCATTTCAACCTGTGGTGTGACTCCAGTCAGAGGTATTGGTCCAATTTAAACATGAGAAAGACTTTTCTGGGGGCTTCTTGGAAAGAATGTGATCTGAGAAAGCCAGAATTTTCTCTTTTGATGTGCTTGGTATAATATGTACATAAAGCCTAAAACTGCCACAGCCATCTGTCATCATGGAAGTCAGCCTCAAAATGAATATGACAATAAGAAAAGATGGGAAAGAAATGAGGACTTCTATGACATCAGTGAATCACTGAATCAAACCAACCTTGCACGCCAGCAGGTTTTTAGACCTTCCAGTGACAGAAACCGATAGATCTTCATCACTAAAGCCAGTTTCCATTTTCTGTTACTTATACTACAGAGTCAGACATGACGGTACATGACATATATATGAATTTATATAGACTGCTCTTCATTAGGACCTCACAGTTTTAAGTAAATGCTTTATTAAGACTAACTTTCCAACTGAATTTTTTTCTTCAGTAATTTTTTTGAAAAATAAATAGGAATCAAATTAGATAATCTCTATATTTACCTTCCAGATCTAAAAACCTATGGTTCTTTGAAAAATCAAACTACAATTAGATAAAATTTTTGAATTTTAGATGTTTCTAACTTAAGCTGTTTTATGAAGCTATTTGCTTTACGAAAAACTCCCCCAATTTAGAGAAAATTATGCCAGTGGTGGTTTTATGCACGGTTATAGTGTTCAAGAGGGATAGAATAAACTATAGTTCTAGTAAAGGAGACGGAAAATGCAGACAAAGCTCATTAGCCTTGTCAGACATTTGATAAATAATTATAAACCAACTGTAATAAAATGTATGCATACAGCCAACCTTTGATCTCTTTGAAAACAAGCGTTCCTGTAACAATTTAAAATTTTAATCATGCGTAATGCATTTTCAAGTATAGAACACAGACTGTTCTTTCAACTCTGCCTGAATCTGGATCCCCCACCCCATGATTATTAGTTAAGAAGTGATTCTATTCTATACCACATTTAAATAATGGGCTAAATAGTTAGCATATAATTTTGGAACTAATAAGCAAAATGTTTATCATACACTAAATGTAATCTTTTCCACATTAACACTGTTGTTAGACTGTGGAAAGAGTAACTACACCCCAAAAATATACTCATTAGCTTTTAATGATTGTAACAGACAGATACCATAGCTTTAAATTGCTTTTCAAAGTCTGGTTTCTATTTTTATAATCAATGTTCTAACTAAATATTCATCATTATGAAGACAAATCCTGTAAGTCATACACATATTTCTGTCTCCCTATGACAGACATTGATTTAGAAAGGAGAGAGTAGATCCAACGTCCGGGAAACAGCTGGTCTCCTTAGATAAGGAAATCATTGTACTGGCTTTTAATATTGTAAGAAAAAAGGAGAGAGAAAGACAAAAAGGGAGCAGACAACAAAAATCTGAACTACCTAGGTGAGATAACACAATTTATGATTCAAAAGAACATAACAATTACCATATTTCTTGATAGTGACTTTGAACTACAGGTTATGTTTCCCCCTAAATCAAAATTGCCAGCTTTGCTATTGATAGCAAAGAAAATCAGAGGTGTGAAAGGGTTAAAAGAGAAGAGCTGAAATCATGGAATATAATAAAGCCGCAAGACCCAACAAGCCACTCATATAAGCATAAATAGCAGAAAAAGACTGAAGAAAGTTAAATGCCCAGGAAAATGTTTTATTTCCCTCTTACAGTAATAGATCCCTATTGCACAATGATTTAATACATACAGAGCCACAATGTTATCAGAACATATGCAAATTTCCTGAGGTAATCAATGATGAAGCACAATTTGCCCAAACTTCAAAATTTTTGGAAGAGAACATACTGGTACATTTATTTTAAAGATGTATTTTATTGTTTTTGAAAGAGACAGAGACAGAGGAAGACAGAGAGAAGTGGGAGGGTCCAGAACAGTCTCCATAGTTGTAAGTCATCAGTTTTCAACATAGTTTCATTCCAGACAAGTGGGCTGGGGGGCCGAGCAGGACAGGAACTGGGCTGGGGGCTTCCTGCACAGGAGGCATGCCTCTGTGAGCTGGGGACAGAACCAGGGTCCTCCCACATGGAAAGCTCGCCCCAGTGAGAACTGAAATGTGGCCACAACCCAGTTCAGCATATGAGTCCACAGGGGCCGGGGCCAGGGCCGGGATTTGATCCCCGGACACCGGGGCTGCAAGGCAAGCACTCAACTAACTGAGCCATCCTGGCATGCCCCATACATTTATTTTATTTTAGTTGCTCAGAATGTTCCCCCTTTAAGAAACATAAATCAGATTCCCCCTTTCCTAGCTTCCTCAGCAAAAGTCTCTACTGGAATCTTCATAATCTCAACTGTAAAAGAAAACACATATTATCTCTTCCATTTGAAACTAAATGTTACCTTAAGAAAAAAAATGCATATTAATGAAAGACTGTATCATTTCAAGTTGCTTGGCTTTGTTTAAACAGTGATTTCCTTGGTCAACCTCTTTGTGGTAGAATTGGAGAACTTGGAAGTGACTTCTCTTTTCTAAATCTATAAAATACTTGGAGACTGAGAAGGGAGGTATCCACTGAGTATAAGAAAGAAGATACTTAGAAACTTTTCATTAGCCCATCAATGGCTCCTCATTCTGCACAAATTTCTAGGTATCAGTAATATAGAGAACCCTGGCTTACATTGTTATATCATACTGTTCATTCTCAGTATACGTTTTGCTTCCTTATAACTAAAAGTGATTTTAGAAAATGTACATCTAGGATTACATGAGCCAATTGCTAATTTTCAATTAACATAACTCCTATATGGAAGAGTTCATGGCATGGACAGTAAATATAAACCTGCAGACAATCCCCAAATCCTTGTTTTGGGGAGTTAAAATGTATTATATGATTTAAAAATATATTTAACTTTCTAATTATATTTACCCTTCCTTAATACTAAAATGGGTTTGCTTTTTCAGGCCACACATCAATGTCAACTCTGAACATTTAATTAAGTGGTATTCACTTGTTTGTTTGTTTTTGGCTTCCCTTGGCCACACTGGGAGAATAATTGTCTTGAGCCACACATAATATACATAATATACACTAACACAAACGATAGCTGATGAGCTACCACACACACACACACACACACACACACACACACACAAAATCTAATGTTTTAAGAATTGGTGTTGGGCCACATTCAAAGCCATCTTGGCAGCATATTGGACGTGCCTAATTTAAATGATAAAAAAAACCTCCCTGGTTTAAAAAAATATATATGAATAAAAACAAAATGGCTAATACTTATTTTTAGAGAGAACTGTAAATGTGCAATTTATCATTATATTTTATTTGTAAGTATATATAATATTAAATGTATTGTTAGTGATAAAGTAGTAATAAAATCATCTGTGATCCTGTCATGAAAATGCAATTACTATATTTTCATTCAAAATTGCATAGCACCTTCCATGTATATTATACCTTTTAAATTTATATACTGTACTTACTTTCTAAAAAAGAGAAACCCATAGACAGAGCATGAAAGAACCAAAGTGGATAATAAAGAGAAGAAAGAATAGAGAAGGAGCCATGGATTATGAAATAAGGAAACAGAGAAGAGATAGAAGATTTAAAAAAATCAAGGTACTAAATGGAAAGAAGAGAAACCAAGAGGTGGGGAAGCCATTACAGAAAAAAATTAAGGAAAAATTATGAAAACCAGGGTGAAGTGAGAGAGTCAGGGGGGAAAAAAAAAAAAGGTTATAAAAACTTCTCTTTGACATTATAAAAAGTCTTTAAAAAGAAAACTTTGGTGGTAAACAGACTAAGGCTGATATGGAGGCTTTATCTTCCCACGCGTGCGTACTCCACCATCCCAGAACATGGCTTCAAGTCATGCTATCATGTGACTGTGCCAACTTTCACGTCCAAGTTACAAGCCTGAAAGATGACAAACAGACGGACACAGAAGAGATACTTCTCAGTTGGATCAGCTCCCTTTAAACAGTCTCCCTGGGATTCTCATGCAACACTTCTCTTGTATCCCGCTGGCCAGAGTATGTACGTAAGGCCAAATGTACACTAGTTGTAAAGCAGGCTGTGGGGTGTAGTCTGAAATCGGGCAGCAATGTGAGCAGCTGACATTGGGGTACTGATACCTCACAGAAAGGGGAGCATGGAAGAGCAGGTCTGCCACACTGCAAGTTCTCTTGTTAGTACAATTTATTGTCTGCACTTGAAAACAGCAATCTGGACCCAGACTGTCTCTGATGATATCCGGACCTCATTCCGTACAAGCCTTGTGACCCTGTGCAAGATTCTCTGTTTAATTTTGATTAGGACTAAGTGAATTAATATATGTAAAGCACTTGGAACTATGCCTGACACATAGTAAAGACACAAGGTATGCTAATTAGTAATAGCTTATTTTCAAATGTAAGTTTATTCTAAAAAGAATGGTTTGGTGCCTCTTAAATGGGTGTGGAGAAATAACTTTGATTTTAGAAAGTTTCTTTAGCTATTTAGATTGGTCTGTTTGGTAAGACTCCTCTAAAAGTCCCGCACATTCAAAATTTGTCAGGTTTTTAAATTTCTTCTGGTGGTAACATTTTGTGAGTGTCTGATTGCTTTATCTTTGTTATTTAAGAGATTATTTAGGGGCTGTATCACTCCTTACATGCCTCAAAGTTATGGAACACCTGAAAATTACAGTTATTTCATGATGCTGATACTTTTTTAAAACGTCAAATACAATTCTTATTTGTCATTGAGTTCAGGTCTAGGTAGTGGGAATAATGCTCATAAAGGCCAAAATTTTTTGAAAGAGAAAGAGAGGGAGAGGGAGAGAGAGACAGAGAGAGAGAGAAAAGAAAAAAATCCTTCAGAAATAAAAAAAACTTAACCACTGTTAACAGCTCCAGAACTATTCCTAAAAACTGGTGAGACACTGTCTGAGGTAGTGATAGGTGGGGGTTATTACCTCCTTGGCCCCTAGTTGGTCACACCCATCCTTATCTAAGGAAGCAGAGGAAGTTCTAGGGATTTGCTTATCACATTTACATAGTTGCCTCCCTTTATCTACCCTCAGTTTGCTGAGGTCCTACATTATTCCCATTTCTCCCATAAGAAAGCTGACAGTTCAGGCAGATAAAGCAACCAGTTTAAAAACTCAAAGAGGTGAGAGGCTGATCCCACACAGCCTCTTCAACTACATCCTGCTCCACTTAGAACTTTATTGATGCAATTAAACTTCTAAAAATAGATTCAACCGGGAATGAGCAGCCTCAGAGAGGCAGCCCGCGGTGGGCAACCTGGTCTCTGACTGTGGAATATGAATGACCCCTTTTCTGAGGGTCTGGAGAGAACACATCATTCTAGTCAGGTTGTGAAGGGATAGATTGAGCTTTCTGTTTGCAGAACCGATTTTTCCATCACTTCAGTGGCCACTGATATCATGTGTTGATATGCATGGAGGATTCATTTTGGGGAAGAGCCAGGATTGTGTTTTTTTGGTTCAAGGAAGAGATTATTGTTGCTTTGTGTTCGTATGTGTGCCTGAGTGTGAACATATACGTGTGTGTGCGTATGTGCCCACATATGTGCTTGGGGTGCCCAGGCAAGGGAGGGAGAAAGCAGATGTTGGACAGGTTGGCAGGACACCTGATACATACCAGCTGAAGGGTGTACCTTTTAAGTCTTTCTCCTGGAAGGAACAGCCAGGTCAAAAAGCGTAAGAGCAGGGTTCCCGAAGGTCTGCAAAACTAAGGGCATAAGCAAGGCTGTTTTTAAGGACATAAAATATAGAGCCTATTTTCTAATCAAATTTCCAGGGGAAAGGATTCCATTGATTAGGAAGTGTGGGTGCATAATAGTCTTACATATTCAACAGGCTTGTATTGAAGACCTACTAGGTGCTGTGCCAAGTTGGGAAACATCTTGGTGTGTAGCCCTAAGTTTAAAAAAATACTAAACCTGAGAATATCAGAGGTCACAAGTTTATGCAAGAAAAAGTTGTGCTACTGGGGCGTGCTGGGATAGCTCAGCAGGTTGAGCCTTGCTTTGCAACAGCAGGGTCTGGGGATCGAATCCCTGCCCCAGCCTGTATGAACCCATATGCTGAACTGTGGTGAACTGTAACCACTGAGATGGTAGCAAAGGTTCTTGTTTCCCATGTGGGAGGCCCCCAGTTGGTTCCCGCCCCATGTGGACCCACATCCACCTGTGTGGCATAAAACCATGTCACAACTAATGATGTACAACTATGGAGACTGCTCTGGGCCCTCCCCCTTCTCTCTCTCTC
>PVKE010024047.1:0-24115 GCA_004027555.1 Craseonycteris thonglongyai | reverse complement strand
CGTTGTTCCCTAGCTTGTTGTGCATTCTTTTCAAAAATCGGGACTTTTTTAAAACGCTGCAGGATGCAGGACAAATTGTTAAAAATTGGGACTGTCCCACCAAAAGCGGGACATCTGGTCACCTTAGGTTTGATCCTTTCTTGCCTCTGATTTATCAGACATTTTTCAGTTTAGATTTAATGGTTATTTCAAATTCTATGTTTATGTAACTGAGGCTCTTGGGGCTTTTTCCTATCCTCTTGTAGCTATACGTACAAAGATAGATTTTTTTTTTTTTAATTCATAGATCATATTATTTTGGAACACAGATTTGGTGAGTTTATATTTATCCTGAAAGATTATCCTTGATTGAGAAATTGGGTAGTTTAAAAAAAAATTATAGAAATTGCTAATTTTTTAAATGGACTCATTGAACCCTATTACATAACTAATACCCACACTCAGAAGGATTCCTGGTGTTTGACAAAGGCCCTCGTGGGAAGAAGGAGAACTGGGGCACACAGGGTGCCATCTTGGCTCCCTTATAGCCTCTGGAGCCTTTTCAGCCTCAGTTACTTTGCCTAGAAAGTGGGTGACTTGTACCTACATCTTATGTAAGAGTTTATATTTCCCTGGATACATTATGGCACTTGTTGCTAAATGATGCCTAGCTCCATTTTTTTTTCTTCTATTACTTCTATTATCAACTATTATAAATTCTCCCTGATTTCAGAGAAATAAGCAGAGTAAAACTGGGAGAAGTGCCCAGGAAAGGCAAAGTCATATTTAATCCCATCTTAATGCCTGTTTTCCATGAAATTTTTACATAAATTTCTTAATACTTCTGTTTTAGTTTTCCCTAAGAGATGATTTTAAAATGATTTGAAAATTACTCCACTGATATTGAGGAAATAATGTAAAGTAGCGGGCTTTGGGGAAAGCACATTTTGGGTACAATCACCATTGAACCACAGCTTGGTGAGGCAGCTACTTTCCTGTGCTTTGTGTCAGTCTCTGTTCATAATGCTGATCTGTCACTTACAAGGTCTATTCATCTTGTCTTCTTAACTAGCTCTGATGCTGCTTGAATGGAAATACCCTGCCTTGTATCTTTTACTGTGAATCCTCTTAGTGCATAATACCAAGTTCTTTATGTACTGGTACCCACACACCTTTTGATACACTTAAGGTAATATTCTGTTTAAAAAGAGCATTTGCCATGCTATGTGGTTTTCCATGAAAATATCTGATGGCCTTGTCTTTTTGTCACTAGGAACGACAATTGTCCTAGGTTCTAGTCTTCTTGAAAGAAAAAAATCTGTCAAGAGACAGAGCCTAATGAGAAGCAGACAGCAAAGTTTATTAGCAGAGCAGGTACACTCAGGGCGTGGAGTGGGCTGACTTGAGTGTGGGTAGCAGCCCAGCCTCTCTGGGACCCTGGCCTTTTATCCTATAGATTGGGTGCTCCTCCTCCTCCCTTGTTCCTGTTTTTCTCCTTGTTTTGCATGTCTCCTTCATCTTGGTGTGTTTACTTTAACCGGTCTTTGTTCTAGCTCCTGCTTCAGTGGTCTCACAACAGGATGTTTTTGTCACCACTGGGTTACCTGTTGGGCAGGGAAGGGGTGGGGGAGGATTCCTGTTCGTCCTGCTCATGTCTACCTCACTCTGTCATTTCCAGCCCCCAATAATAGATATATTAAGTTTCACATGCAGGAAGAATCGCTTACTTTACTCCTGCAGCCATGAGGTGCAGGCTCTGGAACCCCTTGCTGGTTGCTCTTCCTGGCTTTGATCATCAGCCAAGCTTTTGGTGTTTAGCCATAACATGAAGGAAAGCATCGGAAATGGTAAGAATTTTGGAACACCCAGACGACCTAGCTATCTCTTCAGCTCCGTGAGCGTTTGATTTGAAGTAATTATGGAAGAGTCAAACTGTGACTGGTTTTCTTGTAAACACTGCACTATTTTGATTCGGGTCGTTTTGGCCCATGCCGTGTGGAGCAGACACAATGAGGCCGGTCTTTATGGGAGAGGCAGTACACTGTGTATTGTACAGTCCTGCGTTTGTTTTCCTTTGGCCAGTGAGTGGGAACCTCCCATTTTCCAAGCAGTAGTAACACCCCTGGAGGCTGGACCTCAGTGGCATGCCCTCCCACCCTGCCGACTCTAGACCCAGCCAGGGGGGCTGACCACTTGTGCCTGGGAAGCCAGCTTCCTTTCCACCCTCTGACCACTGGCATGCGTGTGCCTTACACAGCCAGGGACTTGCAGCTGTCCAAGTTGCAGACTATCTGACTTGCATTTTCAGCCAAGAATGCAGGCTGATAAATGCAGGACCAGCAGTAGAAATGTCAAGAAGGAGCTGGTGATCGAGTCGCCCCTGAAACGAAAGGATGCAGTTCAGGGAGAGATGGAAGCAGAGAGCCCAGCACCAGTGCTGGTAAGAGGGGCTCACTCACTGCGTTTCTGCTGCCTTCCCACGCAGCGCTTTCATTGTGTGTGGGCGTTTAGTGCCTGCTTGCCCTCTGATTTCAAAACTTGCTCTGCCTGTCTCATGTGAACTCTCCTCTTTTCCTGTAGATTGTCTTTCGTTCCATTTTTGATTTTTCTTTGTGAGGAAAGATATGTTGACATTTTGTGGGTGAACGTGGTTTCCAGGAGGCTACTTTGTATAGAACAATTATGTTTCCTTTAAAACTATGGCCCACCTAGCTGTAGTGTTACCGAATGACCTCCAGAGAAGCACGTTTTCATTGTCTTCTAGACGGGTTGATCCAGTTAGTTGCCCTTTGCAAAATGAAAACATTTTTACATTATGGAAAATGACATTGGGGATTTTAAGGAGCATAACTGTTGAAGTTAGGAGTGTTCTCATTCACTCACTCATTTTAACAGGTTTGCCTTGAACAAAGTACCTAAACTTTGAACCAACTGATACAAAATTGAGCTAATGCTCTCAAAATTAGCTAAATTCATAGCAGTTTGGTTAAATTCGAGTGCTTCGGTAGACTTTGTAAGGGAGGAATGTGAAAAATTATGTTGTTATCATCAATGAGTAGGTTGTGCTTCTCTCTTGGAATTTCTTTAGTACAATAAACGCACATAATTTTTTTAAGCAAACTGCAAAAAACCACCAACATGCACTGCAGAGAGAACAATTGAGCCTTTCAAATCATATTAAAGGGATTGTTAAACTTGTACTTAGTGATTTATATAGTGATTTTTTAAAACCGATCTAATTGCTATTATCATAAAATGTTTGGTTAATTAACTTAATTTTCAATTAATGTCTTTAAGAATCTGAACTTAAACTTCCGTATAATGGATTTCATTTGATTAAACTGCTTTCCTCTGTGACATGTGAGATTGCCTTATACTGTATTGCCATCAAAATTATATTGCTAACCGTGAACTGAGAAAGCAAAGTATGACAGACTTTTTCACTGCATATTTTCATCTGAGAGATTTAGGTCCCCACCCCAGTAGTGTATTGTTTAGAGATGTTATTCATTATCTTGGATTCCTTTCTGCTAGCACAATAGTTTGTTTATGTATTGAGCTGCTTACATTCTATATAGATTTAATTGGTTAAAACTCCCAGCTGATGTAGCTTCTGATTTCTTGGAGGAAGTTATGTGGTTTGGGTTCCCTTGTGAATCTTCTTAAAAATCTTTTGTCAGTGATTCTTCAGATGTCTAGAAATATTTATCCAGAGGATTAAATACACTACAGAAAGATATGGTGTGGTTTTATTTTTTAAATTCTAGAGTGATTTTTTAAAAACTTCTGTTTCTAGTGCTCAGGGAGACAGGGGGGTGGGGGTGGGGGTGGGGATTGACCACTCATGTCCCAGTTATTTGTTTAGGTCATCTCACTCCAGGCAATTCCACAGGGAGTGCCCCCCCCCCCCCAACTGTAACGGATAAGGCAGTGATGGCCGCATCTGCACCTGGCAGGCATGCTCATCGGGGCTCAGAAGCTTCTGGCAGTGTGGCTGCTCTGACTCTGTGCAGCTGCAGAGAGAGGTGTAAGGGAGAGGCGAAGGCAACAGTGATACAACCAGAAACTTTTTCTTATCTGATAGCGTTTCTCTTCTTCCACGGGGGTGAGCCTGATAAAAAGAGCTAGTATCAGATAAGGGAAGCAAGAATATTGAAGCAGGGCCTCCACTGAGTGCAGATCTCCTTACCTGTGATGATCGCTGCCTACAGCAAATGAGAATTCAACACACTGCTTGGGGTACAACGGCTTTTCAAGATGATTAAAAAAAAATACTCCCACATAGCCATGAAATCTATTTCTTATAGTGCTATTCCTTGTTACTGCGTATGTCAGTAGCCCATGTACTTGGTGAGAATCCCCAAATCTGTAACGTTTTGATGTTTGTAACGTACTTTATTCAAGAGGTAGCATTTTGAAATCAGGTTTTGCTGGTTTTGGTTATGTATACAATCAGTCCTTGTGGGGGAACGTTACATAGTTTAGAAAGCATAAAAGTAATTAATGCACATACTAAGAAATTTGAACAGTGAAGAAACAGGGAAAAATGAAGTGCCCTTACCTTTACTCTCCCAAAGTGCCTACTATTAGGTGCCTGTAAATTGTAGCCTCTGAAACTTTATAATGTCCTGTGCAAATAAAATTATAACTGTGTGTGTGTTTGGAAAATGTGCTAGCACTATAAATTTCTGCATGAAATTTCTCCCAGAGCATATTTGGAACATCTTTGTCGCCATATTGTATAGATTTATGCCATTCTTTTTAATGGCTGCATATTATTCCAGTTTGTAGCTATACCATAATTGGATGATCATTCAATTTAACTCCAATTCTTTGAAATTATTACAATGTATAGGCATTGAAAAATGACTTTGTGAGCTGTGAATGACTAACAGGGGAACAATCAGGATATTCTTTATGTCTACAAGTTACTTACCCTGCTTACATTTGAATACCTATTTTTTTTACCCCCAAACTCTAAAGTAATTCCTGGAAATAATTAATTCTAATTGTTACTGCTCAACAGCTTAGAGGAGAAGGGTGTGACCTCAAACAGTCAGAAATGACTTGGGTATACTTGTATGTCATTTGTATTGTCCTTTCATTGAGTTACTTTCAAAAGGCAGATAAGGACTGCATCACAGGTCATATGCTGGGAATTTTGAAGCTTAAAAGACATGAAGATAGAGAAGAAGTGAATTTCCATGTATTAAGGATACTCACCAGGTAGTGTTTGAAAAGTTTTAGAGACACCTTTTCTATTTATGTTATTTTCCTGAGATATTCAGGTGTTAAAAACTCAATCTGAGTTCTTGTGGTATTTGACTGAACAAATGATTAGCTAAATGACTCCATGAGAAGGCAGCACATGTGCTGAGGCAGAAAGGAGGAGATTGGGCTTGGGACCTGGGAAACTCTATTGTCTCCCTGAAGTTCTCTGTACTCTAGAAATAGCAAAAATGAACTAAGTCACAAACCTTCAAGGATAAGCTTATGGACAATGATCATGTTGTCAGTATCCTAAAAGACTTCAGATGACTGTATTGAGTTAATTACATTATACTTATAAAACCCTTCTGCTCTCCAGGTTTTCCTGCATCCCTATAGACATCTTTAGAAATAATTAGTGATATTAATGACATTGATGATACTTAATAAGTAGTTTGTTTTTAAAATATTGAGTGGTGAAGGAAGGAAGTCCCTGCAAGTTTTATGTAGTGACATATTACCAGGTAAGAAAAACAGGAAATTTTACTTATTTAGAGCCACAAACTTTCACTGTGCTCTTTGGTTTTCCCCTTCATGTGTTTATCCAGTCGTTGTTAGACCCACACTTACAAGCACTGATTTGCCAGGCTTACTGTCTATTGCATCGAGGAGACACAGGTGCGGGAGAGCAACACCCTTCCTTTCCCCAAGCAGCCAAGTCTGGGCAGTGAGGGGCTTTGTGCCTCAGAAACGCTTTACACGTGGTGTTTATTAGACACAGGTGAGTGATCATCTCACCCATCCTTTCCTACGTGGGCAGACAACGCTTAAAGCACCATCAGTTCCAGCAAGAACACATGCTCCATTTCTCAGCACCTACGGCAGGCTTAGTGCTTCTTTCCAGAAGGCACAGGGCCCCCTCCCCATTCATCTGAACAGTGAGTATGAACGAGGCCTCCAGAACATACTTCATGGAGTGGTCGGTGGAAGGAATCTTTGGGGAGTGCGTGCTTAGAAAAGGTCAGGGTGGACTTCATAACCGCGCCGGCGTGGAACACTAGCCCACAGAAGCTGCCGCAGCTGGTGTCACTACCTCATTACAATGCACAGCCACTCTTCCGGGCTTCTTGCTTGTATAGAACACAAACATCCACCCAGCTCCAGTGTGTTTCTTTTCTCCTGTCATCAACGTGGAGGCAGGATGGCTGGTCACTGGTTTTTATATCAAGGTAATGCCAGTTGTTTTCTTTTTTGGTGTAGTAATAAAATAGGAAAAAAATACATAGTGCCTTGCTCTGTGCCAAACACTATTTTAAGCCTATTAAATACATTATTTCAATTCCTGTGATTCTAGGAGATGGGTGCTATTATTTCCCTTTTTACAGGCAAGGACACTGAGCAGAGAGTGGTTGGCTACCCTGCTCAAAGTCACACATTTAACAAGTAGCAGAGCCAGGGTTTTGGCTTATAGTCAGGTTTTCCAAAATCCATACCTAGATACTTATGTATAATTCATTATGAAAATGAATATATTTGCTTATGCTTGGGATTGAGATAAGATGAAAAAGAAAGGTTAAAACTTCCTGCCCTTAAAACATTTTTAAATTGTTAGGGAACAGTCAATTTATAAAGAATAGAACAACAATGGTTGATAGACACAGGGAAGACTGATTATGCCTGAAGAAGTTGGAAATATGAACGAAATAGAATTAATTGGTATTGGGAGTCACTCTCATTTTGGATGTCATGCATTCTCTTCCAGGAAGTTATATAGGAGCATAGATTGAGAGAATATCTGAGAGTCTGGAGATATTTTCTTATTTTCTTCCCTAGGGTTTTTTTTTGTGTGTTTTTTTTAAAAATTTACAGCGTGAGCCAGGATAATTGGAAATGTTTATTCCTTACTCGTAAAATGGGCACTGTGGTCCTCAGAGTATTTAGAGGAGGCTGCCACTTGCCTAGTGTGCTCTGCTGTTTGTCAGCAGCGAAATACAAGGCAGCAGAACTAAGTTTCCAGTGGCGGGTAATGTGGCTGGTCTAATAGAAAGCACTTTGGAGACCAGAGACTAAGTTTGGTCCAGGATCTGCCTCGTATTCTGCAGATTACTACCCTTTCTTCCCCCGGACTGGACTGGCCCCAGCTCAGTAGTTTTCTCATCTGTAAAATGAGAATGTAGCAAGGCATCTCTGAGGTCTCTTCTGGGGCTAAAGGTCCATGTTTCAGGATTAGTAGCCTTTGATTCCAGAATAAGCTGTGAGTCAGGTCAAGACCCTGGAGTTTTGGTTTTAGGTTTTCACCTTTGTATGTCCAAAAATTGTTTGGGTTTTGAGTTGTAACCACTGCAAACAGGATATTGGCTTTTCGCCTACTGTAAATTAGTAACACAAGTGAAATGTGTCAGCCAACCTGGAAATAAATAAAAGTGGCAGCGGAATTTGGAGTTAGCAAGGAGGACTAGGCAGGGGAGACAGGAGGCCCCAGCTTGAGCCTGCAGATGACATATGAGTGTGCATATAATTTTAGAACCAAGCAGGCTTGGAAATTATAGTTTATCTTCAACTGTACAGAAGTTTGAAATATTCCTGTAATGTGATATAGCTAGTCCTAAGTTTCTCCTAGAGTGACATTTTGAGGCTTTAGACATTCTTAGTGCTTTATTTTCCAGGCAAGTGTATGTGCCACTTGCCAGGGGCGCTGCGATCTCTGCTGGGTTCTTGGGGAGGAGCTGGTCTATAGTTTCTGTTTTGGAATCTCCTTGATATTGAGAAGCAGAAGTGAGTGGTGCAGAGATCTGCACTCACTGTCAGGGGACCTGAGTCCTGTGTCTTTTAAACACCACTTGAGGGGAAGCCGGGATGGCTCAGTGGGTAAAGCGCTCACTTTGCAGCGCCGGGGACCGAGGATCGAATCCCGGCCCCAGTCCGTGCGGAACCATATCCTGAACTGGGAACTCCCCCAGTTCAGTTCTGTCTGTCTGTCTGTCTCTCTCTCTGTCTCTCTGTCAAAAATTAATAAAATAAATAATCTTAAAAAATAATAATAATAATAATAAACACCACTTGACATTTCTAAGCCAAGATTGTGCTTCTGTCAGATGCAGACAGTAGTAGTGTCGGCCCTCGGAGTCCTCATCTTCAAAGGTTATCTGGACGGCCTTGGTCAGCTTACCACATCCTCCACGCTCCAACGTGCTGCTACCTGGCCACTGTTTTCAAAATACAGATACCGTTACTCATTTTCCTGCTTAAACGCCTTCTCCTTGCAGAGAAGGCAAAGCATGACCTCCATGACCCTCAGAGGCTGGCCCTGAACTTTCTCGCTGGCCTCATCTGCAACTTGGAAAGTTTGTTCTGTCTTGGACCCTGTATCCTTCTACTGGGGGTGCTTTCATCCCTGGGCACTGCTCTTCCTTTGCCTGGCATGGGCTCCGCTGCCTGACCATTCCCCTTGATCCTTCAAATCCCAGCTCACATGCCGGCTCCTTGAAGAAGCCTTTGCGAACCCTCTCCCCACATTTTCCCATGGACTGTGCGCTCCTGTGGCCTGTCATGGCATCGTTATTCTAGTGTGTTAAGTAATTATGCATTTCTGCCATATTGTAGCTAAGGCATATATGCCAGTCTCCCTCACTAATAAGGGGGCCTGTGCCTAGCAGGAACCATGGTTCCGTTTTCTTTGCTTTGCAGGAACCATGGTTTTGTTTTCTTTGTATTCCATATCTGACATAATGTTAGAGCTACCCCCTTTTTTTTTTTTCTTGGCTTCTCTGTATGGCCCCGGTCACCATTTGCAGAAGGTATTGGCAAAGAATGGGTTGCAGAAAAGGCGTCCAGGAGAGACTGGATTTGAGTATAGTTCTCCTTTATTCTTGCCTCTTCCACGTTCAGAGGTTTAGCCACTAATATCCAAATGTGTTGAAATTCCAGAAAGTAAAAAGGGTACATGTAGAGGAATCTGCTTGACTAAATATGATGTGGGTACTGTGCCCCAAATCTCCTGTATTTCTGTTATTTTTTATCTAAATTATATTAGCTTACATTCTACATGAGTGCTTGAGTACAGAAATGCAAGCTTATGTGACCGAAGTCAAAAACTTTCTCTCTCTTTAGCCGTGTGACACCCCTTCTGTTATCAATCAGTACCAGTGCTTCCTGTCAGCCACACCTGAAACCATAACGTCACCTTTGGAAAAGTCATTGTGTAATGACCTTATTACCAGCATCCCAGCAAATTGATTATATGTGGAAAAGTATAAAGTTGGGTTTTCCTTGCAAACATCACGTCCTTGAACTGCTTATTGGTAATGTAAATTAAGTACTACCTAACGGCATTCATATGTGTTCTAGCCTTCAAACCCAGTTCTTCGGGAAGATTTTGTATTTTGGGGTATGATTTTTAAAAAATATTTTTGAGACAGAAAATGAGTATCTTTCAGGAAAGGGCTTTGCTCTTTTGCTCTCCCTTGGTGTGATCCTGGAACTTGGGCAATTCAGCGTGGCTTACATTTCCAAAGATCAGAGCTTCCTCCCTAAAGTGTGGCCGCTGAAGCATCACAGTGTGGAGCCATGTTATTTAGTTCTCATAGGAAGGGAAACAGGGATTGGGGAAGCATTTCCTGTCCTAGAACTCAGAAATTCCATCATGACAAGGGTCCTGGGCTTGGAGCCAGGAAACCCAAGGGTCACCCATCTGTGTGATCATCATTAATTCATGAAATTCCTCTGAGCTTCAGTTTCCTCATCTATGAAATGGTATTGATGCACCATAGAGAGTTTTAGGGAGGTTGAATCAGATAATGTGTGTGTGATGCAGCAAAGACATGTGTATGTTGTAGGGGCTAAAATTCTCTTGTGTCTGAATGACAAGTATGTATGATCTCCATGACCACCAGTTGTTAAGTTCCTGTATATTGAAACCCTTCAATAACCCATGGCGATGATAAGGAAAGTTGTTAATTTCCACATTTTCAGGAGTAGATATGCAGGTTTAATAACTGCCCCAAGGCCACATAGCCAGTAATCAGTGAAGCCAGGAGCATTTGAAAATACATTTTAATATGAAATTTTCAAACATACACAAAAGCAAGTAGATCAGTAGAGTGATTCTCAGCCTTGGGTGAGCAAGAATCACTTGGAGGCTTTGTTAAACCCAGATTGCTTGGCCCCACCCCCAGAATTTCTGATTCAGTAGGTCTGGGGTAAATTTGCATTTCTAGCAAGTTCCTGCTAGTCTGGGGCCACACTCTAAGGACCACTGGACTCCTATTATGAACTCCCATCTATCTGTCACCACCTCCAACAATAATAAACATATTTGGGACCAAGATTTTAATCCTTACTCCCTACATCTGCCCTGACCTGTTCTCCAAACTACCTTCCTGGTGATGAGTATGCAGAAACTCTTTTGTAAACCAGATATGTTATGAATATTCCATCTTCCACACCCAATATCTTGTAATAAGTAGCTTACGGTAAGTTGTTTTTTTTTAAGATTTATTTTTACTGTTTTTGACAGAGAGAGAGAGAGAAAGAGAGAAAGAGATACAGAGACAGAGAGAAGGGGGAGGGCCCAGAACAGTCTCCATAGTTGCACATCATCGGTTTTTCCACATAGTTTGATTCCACAGGTGGGCACGGGGCTGCACAGGGCAGGAACTGGGCTGGGGTTTTACCCCAGTGAGAACTGAACTGGGGGCACTCCCCAGCTCAGCATATGGGTCCACACAGGCCGGGGCCAGGCTTCAATCCTCAGTCCCTGGGGCTGCAAAGTGAGCGCTTAACCCACTGAACCATCCTGGCTTCCCTTGGTAAGTTGTTTTGAAACCTGACTAAATCTGGCTTTTAGAGCCTTTTAGCTTAATTACTTGACCTCTTCATTTCAGAGTTCCAAAAATAGCTTTTATTGATATAAGAAGAATTAATAATTTCAGGCTATAATGCTATGGGGTGGGGGGAGGAGGGATTCTTGGCTGTAAAAGAACCTGTAGTGTAGATTTAAGATAGAATTTATACAACTGCCACAGGTATCTTTTTCTCTCATTGTCTCTTGTCACATTTGAAACAATGGTTGGCAGAATTAGAAACTGAGGTGGATGTGTGAGAAATGACATGCTGAGCCTGCCCCTCAGGCTGTCCTCTGTTATCTCTCTGTTCTCCTTATACTTTTCTTTGCCTCTCTCTGGCCATGCCTGTGTCAGGGGAAAAGACACTTCAGGCGCTGTCTTTGCAGGGCAGTAACCCCATTCCACTTGGCTTTCTCCTGTGTGTGCCATGGGTGCAGGGTGTGGAGGAAGTCCCCTACCCCGCCTTTCTTCATTAGCATTTTCTGCAGCATCCGCATTGAGCACAGCTGAGTAAATGCTGCAGTTATGTGAGTTTTTGTTAATATTATCATCTTTGTTACTACTTCAATTTCCATTATGATGTTTCTCTTACACCATTTCCTAGATATTATTATTGATTTGACAATTTTTTAGAGTCTTTAATTCTCTTCATTTTGGAAATAATTTTGGAAATCCACAGTTATTAATAAATAAATAAACAGTTATTTATAAAACTGACAAATACAAAACCCAGACACTTTTCTTTTTCTCAGATTGATTTTGAGTGTCCACGTTTTGCTAATGCTGACATGCCTAATTAAACAAAATCTTTGTTCAGTGACAAGTTCTTTAATTTGAGTGCTTTTTTTGGTGCTGTATAATAAGGGATTTCAACATCTTATCAGTGTTTATAATATAAAAAACTAGACTCATAGTATGTCGTTCTTGGTGTTAGTGTGTCACATTTCAGTGTGAGAAATATGTTTCGATGTCTGAGAATTTGGTATTTGTTACACATTCTAAACCAAGCTTGTTTAACCCGCGGCCCACATACAGCCCAGCATGGCTTTGAATGTGGCCCAACAGAAATTTGTAAACTTTCTTAAAACACTGTGAGTTGGTTTTTTTTTTAAGCTCATCAGCTATCATTAGTGTTAGTGTATTTTATATGTGACCCAAGACAATTCTTCTTTCACTGTGGCCCAGGGAAGCCAAAAGATTGGACACTCCTGTTCTAAACATTCTTCAGTTCCATCACTGTTGTGGTTTAATGCCCAGGTTTGAGTTTCCTTCTCAGTTCAGAAAAAGGTTCTCTTTTTCCCATTTTTTATGTTCTGTGGTTGTTGTATACATCGAAAGTGCAAACATTAAAATGTATAGGCTGAGGGGAAGCTGGGATGGCTCAGCGGGTTAAGTGCTCGCTTTGCAGCCTCGGAGACCTGGGATTGAATCCCGGCTCTGGCCCAGGCTGACCCATATGCTGAACTGGGGTGTGCCCCCAGTTCAGTTCTTGCCGGGGCCTGTGCAGGAGGATCCTGGCCCAGTTCCTGCCCTGTGCAGCCCTGTGCCCATCTGTAGAGTGAAACTATATGGAAAACTAAGGCTGTCAACTATGGAGACTGCTCTGGGCCCTCCCCCTTCTCTCTGTCTCTCTCTCTGTCAACAACCAATAAAAATGAATTTTTTAAGTGTATAGGCTGAGAGGATGAGCATAGGGACTAGGGTCAGAAGATGTGGGATCCAGGCCCAGCCTTACAGCAGCTCCCCCTGAGACAGTCACTTAACTCCCATGCGTCCGATCTCCCTGGCTATGTGACAGGAGGGCTACACCAGATAGTCTCAGGTTCTGATGTTTGCACAATTGTAGTTCTGATGTTACTGAACTTGTTTTAAACAAGCCCCTTTTAAACAAGCGTGCTTCTGATCAGCTGCCAAGACCAATGTTCCTACACACACTGATGAACAATCTGGAGAAGGACGTGCCTTACTGAAGGGAACTACGGTCATATTTTGATTATCAGGTTCTCGTAAATTTTAACATCCTGGGTTAAGGGAAGATGAACGTGTTTGTTACAAGGAGGTCATTATCCATGGTTAGAGGAGGGTATAGGATGTAGTTTAGAATGTTGTCAGTCCACTACTTATTATACCTGTTTGCAGGCTTCCTTAGGGCCCTTCTCAACACGGCTCTCCTGCCACTCTGGCCTCATCTTTTACCACAGGCTGTAGTCCAGGGGTGACTTTGAGACATATGGGCACCCCAGGTGGGCCTAATCATTGGTACTCCCTCAAATGAGTGCTCTTCAATTGTTTCACTCTTTTAGGTGAGAGACTGAGGGCTGCTTAGGGCAGAGGTGCAGTAGGGATCCCTTGAACAGAGCCATTCCTTTCTGACTACAGTGATGCCCACCCATGCAGAGAAACTAAGGCCCTGTGGTTTACCATTTCCTGTTTCTCAAGCAGGTCCATCCAGGAGTCCTGCCGTTCTCCTCAGGTCACTTATCTGTGTATTCTTTGCAGCCACATCGAGGATACTTTTAGCAAGAAGTTCTCATAAATGTAGTTTTCGCTATCATGTTGGATTTCCAGTGATGCCTCAGCACCCCTAGAGCTTAGTGCCCAAGCCCTTAGCCGGCTACACTGCCCCCCCCAACCCCCATGCCCTTTCTGCGGCTCTGCCCCAGCTATTCTGAGCTGCTTGCTGCTTCGGAACTACCGTGCTCAGAGGAGCATTCATCCTGAAGCTAATGAAGCTTCAGTTTCAGGATTCCTTCCAAGGCCTTGGGAGGACTCCAGCAACTTTATATTCGTAACTTTGTATTTTTTAACACCCTCTTCCCCCGGTTACACATATTTCAGGCCCCATAAAATCTGGTTCGATCCATGAGCATGCTCCCTAGCATCTCCATGTTCTCTGCAAGGAATTCTCAGCCCACCCTGAGTTCTGATTAACTCATTCATCTTTTAGACTCAGTTCTGACATCCTCCATTAAGAAGACTCCATGTTGTTGAGTTCCTTCACTCATCCAATGCATATTTATTGAGTGCATATGCCATACTAGGTGCTATTCCAGGTACTATTTTGGATAGTGAATAAAACAGAGAAGTCTTTGCCCTTTTGGAGTTTGTGATTCAGTTGCAAGGAAGTCAGGTTCATTTTGGTGGGTCAGATGTCATTCATGGGTCCCCATTGCCATCAGTCATTCTACTCTAATTGTTCACACATCTATCTGCCATCTGGATTGTGAGCTCTCTGGAGTGGGGGCTGTGTCCTTTTTTGTCTTGGTGTCCCAAAGACATGACACAGTGTGAACATGGAGAGGCTTATAAAAGTCTCAAGAGAAGCAACATATAACTGCTAATAACATTTGCATGCGAGGAAGAGAGGCAGCTGTTAATTTTCTGTGTCCACCCTAATTATAGGAAAATGAGGATTCTTTCTTCAAATTTGACAGCTTTAAGGAGTTCTTGGTAAGAGTATATAGTGAGAGTCATGTGCAAGTGAGTAGTGCAGGAAGGCTCAGGGCCAACGCTGATTATTATCTGGCTCAGAACCCCCTTCTTTCCTATTGCAAGCCGTTTGTCTCCCTCCCGGGCAGGAGTCCTGTGCCCTGTTGGCAGCCCTGAGAAGTGCACCATTTTGAAAATGGGCTGAGTCCCATGAAAGGTTTTTACCTCTGCTCATCAAGTCGCTTTTATCGCCACGCAGATAAATCACGGAAGTCTTAAATTCTTCATAAGCAGAAATGATGAATTTCTCATTTCTCAAAATAGAATGCTTCGTTTCCTTAGTTTCCATTTCAAGAAGTGGCGTTTAGGTTAATTTAATTATCAGAGACACAAAGGCAAGAAATGACTAGAAAGATCCCAAGAAGCTATTATGTCAGAGGAAAGAGCAGTAGAATCAGTAAGCCTTTTTGCTTAGCTCTTTTCATGGTTTTCGAGGTTTCGTATGTGTTTGACCAAAATTGAACTGTTTGTGGGCTGGAGCTTTCCAGTTCTGCTGGATTCCAGAGGAATCTCGATTTCCTGGCATGGAAAAAATTCTCTGGTTTCTGAATGCCTGTGAATCTGGAATTTCAATTTGCATGAATGCTGAGCAGCCAGACCCATTTCAGCAAGTGCTATAGGAAGGAGTGAATTCCGGGAACCTCAATGGGAAGTTGATGGGAGTGCAGGTGGATCATGCTCTTTGGCACCTGTGAGAACTACATTATCACTGGAGGTTTGTTTGCTGGGCTGGCCCCTGCTTTGACCAGTAGATGGGGACTGGGGTGGGGGGGACCTCAGAATCAGGGACTAACCTGTGTACATATTGTCCCCTTGACGTGAAACTCCTTTCCTGCATTTTGATCATGTGGCCCTGACTTCGGCCTTGCCTGTGGGTCTCCTCCATGGAAGTCAAGGTTTTGATTCTCTGTTAGAAAGCTGCCTAGGGACCCGGGCCTCTCAGACTCTGCAGGTGAGTCTGTCTCCATCTTCTGTTCCCGAAAACACCACAAAACTCTGTGAGCAGTGGCTCTTGGGATTTACTGTCTGCCCCTCTATCCTCCATTGGAATCTTAGATCTACTTCTCTCGTGGAACTTCCCTAATGGGAATGGGTCTAAAATGCTTCTCTGTACACCCTGATCCCCCAGTTGTTCTTCTCAATCCTTTCTGACACGTAATTTATCAGTACTTCTCAATTCAGTTTATAACATAAGCATCTATTTATGTTTATTTTGGGCACAATCCCCAAATTCCAGTGTCATCTCTATTTATTATTGTATAGTTTCTTCTGTCTTTGGCCTTTTGTTTTCCTTCTTTGTGAATGCCCCTACCATTGTTGTCTATTTTATTTAATATGTTCCTCAAAGGTATAGGAAAGTTTTATAAATAGATTGGAGCACTCAAAAAAAAAAATCTAAGATCATTCTCATGTAAGCAACACATTTAATAATAATGATAGCAACATTTATTTTGTGCTTACAGTTTGCCAGGCTCTGCCAAGCATTTTACCTGCATTAACTCAGTCAAGCCTAAAAACAGCCCATGTAACTGTACAGCTCAGCTTTCTTAACCACACTGTACCACATTGCCTTCACTTTGAATAATATCTACCAGGACATATCCATATTTTGTAAATGATGAAGATTAGAATTTTGGGGATCTTGTTCAATAAAAATCATCCAAAATTATTAATACAAAATAAGACATGAAAGTGAATATTTAGAATATGAAAAGAAATCACAACAAATTACAAATTTTAAACCACTACCTCAAACCATAGACATGAGAAATACAGGAAAACAACACATTTTTATCAATAACTTTTTGACGCAATTCAGAAATACTTTATTCCCTACATTTTTTTTTACTTCATCCTATTATCACCTCTTTATATGATTATGATTTTGTATTCTGTATTGCAAGGATAGACCATTTCATCTTTTCTCCTGCATGATTAACCAAAATTTGTATTTTAATCATAATTTAGAAAAGTTTCTTTTAGCTTCACATTTGGTAATGTCACATATGTTTTTAGGATTGGAAAAACCTCTACTAGCTTTCCTTCATGTATGAGCTCTATGATTTGGGGGCATTCTCAGTTGGTTCAATGACAAATCTCAAATACTCCAGGCAGTTCCGGGGCTGAGTACCTTGGGATATGTCTTTATTGCAATATGGCCTCCTCATGCTACACCTCCGTGTCATGAGTCGTGACATTGGATGGGAGTGTTCCTGCAAACCTTCCTAATAAGCCAAAATGCTGAGTAACAGTTGAGCTATACAAGGAATGTGGTGCCTGGAGAGGGGTCCATGCAAATGAGGGGCATTAAGCTGATTAACCTCACAGTCAATATGTGTCTGGGTCCAGGGCTAGATGCTGAGGGGCACAGAGATAATGAGACCCCGCCCTGTCCCAAGGTGCTAATAGTCCAGAAGATTAGCTGTTCATGGGTCACTGCAATCCAAAGCAGAATGAGCTGCATCCTAGAACTGCTACTCACCGGGATGCAGCAGTCGAGGAGAAAAGCTACCTTTTACTGGGCTGGGGGAGGTGGTGCCCCAGTTATACAGGCAAGGACTGCACAGTCAGGCTAGAGCAACTCAGCTTTAACTTTTTTTTTTTTTTTTTGCATATTTGCTTATGTGAGATTTGTCTCTAGAGGAAGGATTCTGCTGCTAGAATAAAACATTTGTAGATACAGCCTGAAGGACTGTAGGACTGTGGCAGCTGCCAAGCTGTGAGGCCATGGCAGGAGCAGGCTCAGGCCAGCAATGGTGAACCGAATTGTAGATGTCATGGGCCCTGGGGCTAGAGATGTGTCACCGGAACTCACGCTTCTGCCTAACTAAGGAGGGCTGTGTTGTCTCGGAGTTCACAACTTGGCCCACATGAAGGAGTCTCACTGTTCCTTCAGAGGGCTTGAAGCACCCTTTCCTTGGTGAAGTGAGGAAACTTCGGAGCCCAAAGACAGAAACTAGCTCCACCTCCTCCCTTAGCTTTGCAGTTAACTTCTACCAGCACCTCTCACTATGTTGAATTGTTAATGAGCTGGAGTCCAGGGTATCTTCAACTCAGTTCCTTGGCTATTCTCCAGGGAATAACCTTCCCCCCAAAACTGTATCAAAGTTTGAAAATTTTTGGTGGGGGAGTGGGCCCAGGTTTTCAAAGGAGTCTGTAACCACAAGGAGGTTAAGAAGCTCAGCACTGGCTTTATTCCTCTCTGAAATTAGATGCTCACACAGTTCCTGGAACACCAGTCTAGACTGAGGGCTCTTCAGACCCCCTAGGAGAGCTTGTTCAAGCTCACATGGCTGGTGCCCACCCCAGGAGTTTCTGCTTCAGTTCACTTTTGTATCAACTCCTTAGGTGATGCTGATGCTGCCGTCCCTGGGAACCCACTTTGAGAACCACTATTGTAGTCTGCTGTAAATTAAAAGTACCACATTCTCTCCTTTTCTGATTTCACAATAACCTGAGAAATGAATGTTCATAGATCAGACTTTTTTACTGTCCAAAAAGGAGAAAAAGCTGAAGAAGGTGTGTGTATGGATCAAGTTACATTTTTCACACGCTATAAAAGCAGCATAACTGTGTGCTGTACCTCATGCGTAGGGATACAAAGTATCCTTGAATATTTAAGATTCAAACTGATGAATTCTCATGGTTTCAAAACATGGTATTTCTGATGTCCTAGGAGCAGCTCCACCCATGTTTATCGGTCAGTTTGGGTAACTCTGGGCCCATAATGTTTCTTTTGACAATAGAAAATCAAGAACTTAGCTCTTATAGGTGTGTCATTGTGGAAGAATTGAACTTAAGCACGTTGAGATGGCTTTAAAACCAAGGCTGTGTGCTAGATCTGTGCTAAGCCTCTTTCTTCTAAACCAGCAGTGGGGGAGTGGCAGACTGGTAATTAACCTAATTTCATTTTCCTGTCAGTGTGATGTTCCTGTCACCGGTGATGCTGTGGGGCAGTCAGTTCCTTACCCTAGTGGGCTGTGCCCCAGCTCAGGTGACTACTTGGAAAAGCTTACTGAAGCTGAAGAACAGCAAACAGCTGTACCTGGTGAACGTCAGCTTGTAGAAGAGTAGACCACAGGCAGTTTAGTAGGTACAGTGATGTGACGTTCCAGAGACCCACACCAAGTCCCCCTCTTCTGTCATTCCTTTTTGTATCTTCTTTTTCTGTCTTTGTCTTCCTGCTACATTTCTTCCACCTTTTTGGCTTCTGCCTCCATCACCCCCAGATACCCGTTCTTTTTGTCTTCCTCCCCTTAACTCCTTGTTTCTGTTTTCCCTCACCAGTCTCCATTCTCAGCCTTATCTCCTCTGATAACTTCTTTCTTCCTCCTGAGGTCCATTTATAGAAGGAGATGTGATGCCAGTTATTTGTACTTGAAGCAAGAGCTAATTGCCAGGTTCTTAATTTAAGTGGTAGGTGAGTCACTCAGGGGTAACCCCTTTTCCTTGGAGTCAGCGGTTCTGTCCCTGAAGGTGCTCAAATCAGGTCTCTAAGGAGTCATTTTATTAAGTGACCTATTGTATAAATTTCAAATCTTCACAATCCTTGAGACCAAAGAAGACACACTTGTCATTCTTCCATGAAATCGTCCTATTGTTGAAATCAATCCTATGCACTTTCCTGGTTAACATACATCATTCCTCTTTAACAGAAGTGTTAGCTTATGAATTCTCCACACATTTACTATGGTTGAGCAATGATGAGCCCAGAATAGTAAAAGGGTGGCCTGGAGAAGAAAGAGTTCTATTCAACAGAAGACTGTGTTCTACTCATGCTGGTTATTTGGTGGGACACCAAATTCAGGCAATTAGCCCAATTTGCTATCCTCAATTTCCAGCCTCCGTAGAGCAGAGTGACATTTTCATACCTACCTTTGGTGTTGAGTGGTGTTAAAAGATAGACAGAGGGATATTAAAATCTTTTAACGGTTTATGAGTAAACATTTATTCAAATCAGGCAGCACCAAACTGGAAATGGTTAGAAGCACTCAGCTGATGGCTGGGAAGAGACTTATATAGAGAAAAGGAGAGAACAAAGAAAATAAATTATTTGATTGACAATAGCCTAAAGCCTAGTTGGCCGCTTGTGATTAGTTGTCCTTAGTGTTTTGATTTTTTAACAATGGGGCATTTATAGACTTAAGGTTTGGTTTGCTTACGTAGGCTGCCATAGCATTAGAGCCCGTCTGTCTAAGGGCTTTGTTTAATTTAGCCATGGATTAAATGGATAATCTGTGTGAAAACACCTTGAAAGTTACACACTGGCACACAAAAGCAAGATAATCCTAATATTTGTAACATTACATTGTTAGTAAATACTTCCAAGATACCTTCAGGCAAAAACAGTAATTCACCTAATTAACAAAAACATTATTTGGTGTGTTAAATAGGCTGTTGACCCCTAATAGACAGCCAGATATATTTCTCCAGCAAAATGGGTTTATTTCTGAATAACAAAAATTGCAGTTTGGAACATTGAATCTAATGGGGAACCATGGAACATTGAATCTAATGGGGAACCATGTGCAAGTCTGGAGAAACAAAGGAGGGAAATACTCTTTGGTGGATTCGGGAGGGGCTGTTGTCAACCATGATCAAGGCACCAGCAGATTCTGTGTGTGGTGAGGCTACTTCCTGGGTCATAGACAGCCCTCTTCTCCCTGTGTCCTCACATAGCAGAAGAGACAAGGGGGCTCGGGGTGGGGCTTTCTTATAAGGGCACTAATCCCACTTATGAGGGCTCAACCCTCATGACCTAATCACCTCCCAAAGACTACCTACTAACACCATCACCTGGGAGATTAGGTTTCAATGTATGGATTTGGGGGGACACAATCAGTGTATGGCAGAGGCTTTTATGGGCCAGACTTGGCAGTGGCCACATCCCTTCCAGTCATATGCCATTGGCCACAGGACAGTCATATAGCCACACCTAACCATGGGGAGGCTGGGAAATGTAGTTCAGCTGTATTTGGAAGGAAAAGAGGCAGATTTGGAGAATACATAGCAGCCTCAGTCACAATACCCAATTTAGATGTCTTTAATATATATATCCTATATTGTCACTTGTATATAATATTTGTTGAGATTATGAATATCATATGCTTTTTATTAATAGTTAAAAAAATCTTGCTCTGTGTGTGTGTGTGTGTGTATACCTATTTTAGCACTTGGCATACTGTGCTACAGTTAGATGAATTTGTATTTTTATCCCTGGCGTATCCCAGTTAGTGCCTTGCATGTGGGAGGTGATCAGTAAACACTATGGCAGTGACTGGCAAAGATAAAAGAGATTTTTACTTAGCAAAGGCATATTCTCTCCTTCCTTTACCCACTTGTGCTGCCTCTTTCCTTTTCTCAGTCTATGCAGGGAGGGCCATCTGTACCCCCCGAGGTTCACCCACAAGCCCTGGTTTGTGGTACTTCTTCCCCCTGCTTGCCTGGTTTGGTCCAGCTTACACTTTTCACTGTTTGAGTATTATATATGTAAGTTGTAGATATTTCAGGACAGGAATATTTTGAGTCTCAGAGATGAGTTCCATAGATTCTTAGATGAAATAGTGAGCCCTGTGAATGCTTTAAGGTGGCCCTGAGCCATGAAAGTGTGCTCATGACTGGAGCCACTGTGGGCAGCCAGCCTTCACTGCCTTACCATGGCTGGAGCCACAATCAGGGCAGCTCTGGCAGAGCCAAATGCGTGGAAGGGGACTGACCTAGCCACGGTGACCCAAGACATGACTGGAATCCACCAGAATCAGTAGCCTCCTTTGTGCTTAAATATCTGCACAAGTATGACTTTATATAGACCATGCCATGAGGTATCTTCTGTTCCTTTGAAAACAACTTTTATCTCATTTCTGATTCTTCCTGATAGCAAAACTAACACATTCTAATGGGAAAAGAGTTGGAAAATACAAACAAGTAGAGAGTAGAATGTATAAAATTCTTTCATCTTAAGAAATTGCATTGATCTATAAGAATGTTTCAAGTGCTTTTCTTTTCACGTTCCAGGCAAAGCCAAAGCTGATTGAGCCACTTGACTATGAAAATGTCATCGTCCAGAAAAAGACACAGATCCTGAATGACTGTTTAAGGGAGATGCTGCTCTTCCCCTATGATGACTTTCAGGTAGATAACTTAAGTTCCTGTACATAGAACCATGAGATTCATCTTTACAAAGTTCTTTATCTATTGATTTGTTTAATTTAGGTTCTTTAAAAGATGTTATTTAAGAGGAAAAGTTATGTCACTATATTCTTCCAGACATTCTTGCATGAGTTGGTTTCTTTAAATGGTATCATTTTTGCATATATATGCAAATATAAATACTATATGGTATATATGTATGTATATATGCACATATGCATATGTGTGTGTGTATATAACCTTTTTTTCTCAAGTGTATGTGTGTGTTATCTTGAATAAAAGTGCTATTCTCTGGGCTGATTTAATGCTCACAGTGCTTCCTATGTCTTGTGAGATTTATTTGAAAAGGAATTTAGGATTTTTGCCATGTGCCTTAGAATCTTAAGGATGGGATTTGCTGGGGAGCAGTGAGATTTTTGTCATGCATCCTTTTAGGATAGCGCTTTGGGGGACTGTATGAGAGAGGCTTCGACCTGTGTGTGGGCTCATAGAGAAGTGTTGGGGTGACCAGGTGTGCTGGTCTCCCACCCCTCTGGTGCAAGTCCTTGCTGCTCAGGAGCTTCCAGCAGAGGACTCAGTGCAGTTCTTATTGTGAGCTGCACTCTGGATTGTTGCTGAAAGCCTTCTGATTATGGCCTGTGGCTCAGTGACTCACAGAAGCTTTGAAGCTAGTGAAGCAAAGACTCATAGTCTTCCTCCAGGAGCCCATACAGTGGTGTTACCTACCTGGTAACCTGGAGTTACCTTGGCCTGTTTGGAGGTTCTGGTTCCTTCCATCACTCTCCTGGGACCTAATCTTGGTTCTTCCTTCTTCTCCACTTTGATGCTTCTCTACCTGATGTTGTTAGTATCCAAGCCCTGTCTTCTGTGAATTGAGTGCCATATTTTTTTAAAAGCGTCATTGATTATTTTGTTATTTAATTTAAAAAGTTCTATGTATTTGGAAAAAAAAAATGACAGGCACTGTTGAAATATTTGACATTAAAAATCTCCTGTACCCTTTTTTTTCTAATTCGACTCCCCAGAACACAACCTATTATATACAGCTCTGTGCATACTGAATTGTCATTAGAAACTTCCATGTTAATAAAAATTGTTAAATTGTGTTTCTTAAAGTTTTTTCCCCACCAAATTTAAGAGACTCCAGGTTATAATAGAGGTGAGACTTTTCACAAATGTTTACTTTTTCTAATTTGGTAGCAGCATATGTGGAAAAAATGATTTTCTTTAGTTCTTTTCTGAAAAGTAAGGATTGCAATAGAAAGGAAACTAAACATTAAGTGTAATGCTCCACTGATAAATGGTTTCAAATCATTCCTAAAAATACTATGCTTTAAAAATTTCATTGCATGGATACACTATCCAGCTAAAGGACAAATCAATGGAAACTTCAGGATGATTCCTTTGGCTTGTGATTTTGGCAACAAATCAACATGAGAAGTTAAATCAGATGATTACAAATTGCAGTCCATGTTGAAATATTTTTCCTGTAGTATGCTCCAAGGAAGCTTAAGGTTATCTCGAGTTTCTCTGAGATAACATACTTCAGTACGTATTCTTGGTATTAACTAGAGTAACAGTTATTTCAAGTTTTGTAACTTAGCATGTAAAGTATTTGCAACCCTGAAATAAAGTTGCTTAAGAAGCAAACAAATCAAAGAAACAAGATACAGTTAATTTAGTTCCATCTTTTATCCCATAGACAAGGAACCTGGATGTTTAAGCAGTTGTAGAATCAAATGATTGAAACTTTCAGAAAAATTCCTTTGTCCTATTTGCCTGTAACTACTTCTCTGGGGATACCGGTACAACTATTCTAGGAAAGGCAAAGAACTCAATAACATTCGGTTGGCCAAGATTGAATGAACAAATGTTATTTTCTGCTTTTGTGAAATTTCTTCAAAGATTAAGGAGCTTGAATTTCAGCTTTGATCTTCATCACAGTAATTGTGATGGTCCTCATTTAAGTTTGGATGCTATTATTTGTTTTCTTGGAGATTTCCAAATTTTAATCAAGTAAGGCCATTTACACTGTGCTTTCTTGCTAATTTGGGTTGGTGATTTTAATACGTAACTGTTTAGTTAGCTGAATGAACAAAATGTCTTAGCAATGCCACAGATTCCTTTTGTCTATCTCTGTTGTTTTGTTTTTTTTTATTTATTAGCCAGCATAGGAGTGGAATTATTGTTGTATTATTTTTTTTTTTTTTTTTTTTTTTTCACTTTTATAGAGAGAGAAATTATCTTTTCTTTTTGTCTTCAGTGCATATTTATTTCTATTTTACTTTTGACAGATAGAGAGACAGAGACAGAGACAGTTAGAGAACCGAACTGTGGGAACTCCCCAGTTCAGCATGTGGGTCCTGCCTGGGCCGGAGCCGGGATTCGATCCTCGGTCCTCGTGGCCTCAAAGCGAGCGCTCAACCCGCTGAGCCGTCCCGGCTTTC
>PVKE010024046.1:0-24116 GCA_004027555.1 Craseonycteris thonglongyai | reverse complement strand
TTGAGGAATCTCCATACAGCCTTCCATAGTGGCTGTACCAGTTTACATTCCCACCAGCAGTGTATGAGGGTTCCTTTTTGTCCACAGCCTCTCCAGCACTTGTTATCCCTTGTCTTGTTGATGATAGCCATTCTAACAGGTGTAAGATGGTATCTCATTGTGGTTTTTATTTGCATCTCCCTAATTGCTAGTGATGTGTCTTCAGCTTCTTTAGTAACGTTTTTTATTTTTTGGCTTAACACACATTTATTTCTCTCAAAATTTCTATGTGTCAGCAGTTCAGTCATAGCTTACCTGGCCCTCTGCAAGGAGTATTTGCAGAACTCAATTCCCCTGATGTTGTAAACTAGAGGGCTCTATTTTCTTGTTATTTGTTGTTCTGAAGGTTGCCCTCAGGGCTCTGAGGTTATCCTCAGTTCCATGCCACATGGGCTTTCCATTACAGCAACTTGCTTCTTCACAAGCAAAGGAGAGAATTGTCTTGCAAGATGGAGGTCATCATCCTATGTTTCAGTGACCTTTAATGAAAGAGAATCTAAGAAATCCACAAACAAGGTAGGGGAGAAATTCTTAAGAACAGTAGTGTCAGGGTAGAAATTCCTTAATTATTTTAGATTTTTTACTGGATAATAGTTATTAATCAATGTCAACTTAAAAAAGAAAGTTAATAAACACATAGTTTTTTTTTCTTTTAAAACAGAGTAAAATAATTTGTAAATAAAAATAAAATAAAAAAGAACAAATGTTCATAAAAAAAATGCATAGACCAATAATATAACCCTAATGTCATCATTGAATAAAGAGACAAAGATCACAATTCCTGATAACAGAAATTAACAAAAAGAGGCTGTGTTTGTTAATGATGAGAAAGCATGGGATTCAATGTTAAATGTCATAACCTTTGTTCCTCTTTTTTCAGTTCTGGTTTCAATTGGTGCAGCATGTCATCTGTAGGAAATACCAATTCATTTGACTATAAATACAACTGTGAAAAAATGTTTTTTCTTGAATATAAATTTAAGAAAGCCAATCTTTTCAAAATGGAAATTCAGGTTTTCAGGCTGAGCTTACCTTCATTAGAATTTCCTACACAATCTCTTGGAATGAAACGCTGATTTTAAAATTATTTATGATTATTGCAAAAACAATGAGTCTTCTTTAAAGCAGAAGCCCCAAAATGACATGTGAAAGGAATCAAAAGATTATTTGTCTAATTTTGACTGAACCACTTAGCTTCATCTAAAAAGTAAGGGAGGAAATGAGAAATGCTAGTGTTTACTGAGTAATTACAAAGTGCCAGACATTGTTCTAGTCTAGTCCCTATAATATACTTAGGTGGTGTTATTCCCATTGACAGATCAAGAAACAGAGGTGTGAAGATGTATCTTGTCATGTTTTACAAGTAATAAGTGGTGGAGTTGGCATGGCAAACCAGGCTGTCCGATTCCAGAGCCCAAGTATTTGATGCTACTTTCATATAATGAAAAAAGGTTTTTTCCATGAATAGAAGATGAAAGCATTTTTGAAATGATGAAGCACTATACAAATGTTAGAAAACAAGACAATGACAATTGTGGGCTCTATTGAATTTGAGGAGACTGTGGAGATGTTGAGAACTATGACACAAAAAAAGGGACTTAATCTAGCCTTAGGTTTGACATTCAAACTGAGACCTGAAAGATGAATATTGAGCACCAAGTAAATGTGTGTGTGTGTGTTGTTGTTTTTCTTAGTGTTGTTGTTTCTAACAAAACAAATCACTTGTGTAAATATACTGGGGGTGGAAAGGAACTGAAAGAAAGCCAATGTGACTGATTTTAGTGTGTAAGTCACCACTGTTTGGGTTAGTGACAGATACAAAGATGCAAATTGTATCTAAACTACACATATTTTTATTTATCCAGACATTGATTTACACTAAAACATTGTGTAGGCATTTCTCTCTCTCTCTTTTTTTTTTTTTAAGATTTATTTTATTGATTTTTGACAGAGAGAAACAGAGACAGAGAGATACAGAGAGAAGGGGGAGGGGGCATTTCTCTTCATCATCAAACACTCTTTGTTATTTTCATGTTAGAGGTGGATAGGATCAGTGACTTGGTGCCTGAATCTTGTTACCTTTTTATTTTTTTAATTAAAAAAATTTGTTTAAAGATTTATTTTTATTGTTTTTGACAGAGAGAGAGAGAGAGATGGATACAGAGACAGAGACAGAGAGAAGGAGGAGGGCCCAGAACAGTCTCCATAATTGCACATCATCGGTTTTTTCACATAGTTTCATTCCACAGGTGGGTGGGGCTGCACAGGGCAGGAACTGGGCCGGGATCTCGCCCCAGTGAGAACTGAACTGGGGGCACACCCCAGTTCAGCATGTGGGTTTGCACAGGCCAGGGCCTGGATTTGATCCTCGGTCCCTGGGGCTGCAAAGTGAGTGCTTAACCCACTGAGCCATCCCGGCTTCCCTTCTTTTTTATTTTTAAGACAAGCACTTGCAATAATTACCAAGTGTTTTGGGCTCAAATCCTCAGTGAAAAGAATTGGATAATTCTCGAGTTTTTTTAAATAAAAAATGATTAATGTTACCCCTCGTCTTTGATTTCAACTTCTTAAATTGTGATACTTACATTTCTTAGGTAAGAGTAATTCTATTCAGGATACACTAAAGTTTAGGAACAGAAGTTCTAATTTTTTTACATTTATAATGTTATATTTATTACATTAACTTTTTTTTCAGGAATCCTATGAGGACAGAAGAAAAATTGAATGAATTTAACTAGCTCATATTGATCAATTTCACCTTTATTTGTAAATATCCAGGAACTGTAAATAAATTTTATGTTCATTGACCAATTAGAAATTTGCTATTTTGTTAGTGGGGAACTACTTGCAGCTTTAGCCAGTAGTCAATATTTTTAAAATTGCTTACCATTGTCAACCATCAACCATTATATTAAGAAAAGATCACCCTTAACGTATAAGAACTCCATGAAAAGGGCTTGCCCACGAGAGCAAACAAGAGCTATGAGTGTGAGTTCAGGGAGAAGTATACAGCCAAGTTACTGAAAAACAAGTTTGTCACTCAAAAAATCAGTGATTTTCTTTTTCACTTCTGGTTACATGAACAGCTATTTTTTTCCTGCAAATTTATTCAATGTGCAGCCACAATTTTCTTCATCAGCAAGGTTATCAGCATACTTAAGACTGGGATACAAATAAAATTTCCTGATGAGATACAAATAAAACTTCTGAGTACTTTTCTGCTTGTGATTTTGGGTTGTTGTTCACTGATAGTTTTAAGATGTAATCTTTATAAATTTATGGTTTCAATTGGGAATGTGACTCAATAGCTAAACACAGGAAGTTTGCACATAACTTTGAAATCACTAAAATATGCAGCTGAGTGAAGGATCATCTGAATCATGGAGGACTGTGGTAGGCATATCATGCTGTAATAATAAACTTCCCAAAGAGAGCTTGAAAATTAGGCTACTCCAACCTTAACTGACAAATTGGTAGTATGCAGCGAAAATCAATGTAAAGGTAGTAATATATAATAATGCATATTTTTATTTTATTGTTTATTTTGTGTTACTATAGAAATGCAAGTATATCTTAATTTTGTTTTCTTATTTGAGGAAACATGGACAATGATACATGAAACCTTTGCTCTTTCAAAGGAGCATAAAAAAACAGGCATGGAAATTTGAAAGAAATTCACCAAATACTTTAAAGAGAGGAAATGGAGTAGTATTGAGTAATAAGAAATAAGATAAAAAGTAAAATTGAATAATAAAATATTTTATTTTCTTTTGAACTCAATTTAGTATGTAATTATTCTTAATGGGTAGATCAAGAAAATAAAAAAATTGACAAAGCCATGGTTTATAATGTGAGCTATATCATTTGGACAAATTATATATTTAATATATTTTAAAAACATGATTATAATTACTTAGAAATTTAATTATAATATATCTTTGCAGTATAAACTTTGTATTATAAATTATAGTGCTTAATATAAGAACTAAAACAATACTGATTACAATAAACAATTGAGCATTCACCTTTGAATTCAACTTTCTGTACCATATACAGTAATAGAAATATACATATGTAAATATATAATATATCTGATAATTACACAGAACCATAACTTTTATTTAAGCAAATTGAATTATATATAGTAGAGATTAATAGATGAAAGAAAACTCACTGAAAGAATGGGACAAGTCTGGTATTTCCTCGCTCAATAATACTTGTTCTTGTAAGATTGTCCTAATTTTAAGAAAAGAAAAAAATAATTATTGTTGTTTATTTTAAATTTTTTTAAGCAAACATTGTAATAAAAGTAGAACAGATACATAGAAGTGTAGCTCAATGCATTTTCACAGGTGAACACATTCAGAATGCCTCTTCCCAAGTAGACACATAATGAGTGCCCAGTATCTCAGAAGACTCCCTTAAGCTGCCTCATGGAAACTCTTTTTTATTTTTCCAGAGGCAGCATGATTTTTACTTCTAACACCATTGAAGCCAGAGACTAGATTAACCTATTTAAAACTTCTACAATGAAATCATATTATATATACTCTTGTGATTGATTTTTGTTTAACATTACTTTTGAGATAGTAATTGTTATTGCTGGAGTAGTATTCATTTTATTGATCTATGAAGTCTGTTAATTAAGTTTGCAAACTCATCCTAGAAAAAGTGCTACATAGTTCATTGTTGAATATCACTATGGTCACCTTCGAAGTATTCCCCTTGGGATCTATGCATCGATGTCAGCACCTAGTCTGCCCTTCAAAGCAATTTCAGAATTCTTTTTCTGACATAGCCAACAGAACTGTCATAGTATTATCCTTGATGTCCTGAATGTCATCAAAATGTCTTGCTTTCAATATTTTCTTTATCTTCAGGTAAAAAAAGTCATTGGGGGCTTGATCAGGTGAGTAGGGACAGTGTTCCAATACAGTTATTTGTTTACTGGCTAAAAACTCCCTCACAGACAGTGGAGTGTGAGCTGGTACATTGTCATGATGCAAGAGCTATGAGTTCTTGGTGAAAAGTTTGGGTTGTTTCCTTCTAACTTTTTCATGCAGCCTTTTTAGCACTCCCAAATAGTCAACTTGGTTGACTGTTTGTCCAGTTGATATCAATTTGCAATGAACAATCTCTCTGATATCCAAAAAAGTCAGCAACATTGTTTTGACTTTTGCTTTGGACTGACAGACCTGTTTTGGTCATGGAGAATTGCTGATTTCCATTATGCACTTTGATGCTTTGTTTTAAGCTAATATTGGAATACCCGTGTTCCATCATCAGTGATAACATGGCCCAAAACATTGTCTTGCCTCTCCAAAAGGTCTTGCCAAACATTGACTCTCCTTTGCTTTTGTTCATCGGTGAGCTCCTTTGGGACCATTTTTGCACACACATTTCTCAAGCCAAGATTTTCAGTTGAGATTTTCCTGTTTCTCTATCAATGCTTACTTGGTCTGCTATGCTTCTCAGTCAGCCAATCCTCACTTCTACTCTTTACTGGCCTCCCTGACCTCTCTTCATCAATGCTGCTGTCTCTCCCCTCAGAAAAATGTTTCATCCATTTGTACACTGCCATTTTCTTCATGGTAATATCCCCATAAACTTGGATTAAAATGTCTGATTTCACTTCCACTCCTGCCAAGTTTAACAAGAAATTCAATGTCTTTTCATTGTTCTCATTTAAGCTCTGACATTCTCATGACAACACCCAAGAACATGCAACAATGATAAGTAATGCCACTCAACAAGACACTGCCACACTTCGACATGAACACAACTGTGAGACACTGATATACCAAGGTTATGAAACCTTTCTGTACAGTGCTGCCAATGTGAGCGCTTGGTGGAAGTTCACGAACTTAATTGTCAGACCTAATACATCTTAAATCTCTGCCTTTTGGAAAATCCTCAGCCATTATCTACTCAGATATTGTTTCTGCTTAATTTCCTTGTATGTCTCTTTCTGGAGTAGCATGTTAAAACTTTTGACTATCTTTCCTTTAAATTATTATGGTACTGGGTATTTTTATTGATCTTTATTCAGGAGTTCATTATTGTTCTTTATAGCAAAGTCTAATCTTTCATTAAAACACTGTATTGATTCTTAATTTTGGTTATTTTATTTTAGGATTTACATATATATTCTATATATTGAATATTAATATAATCATATAATCATATGATATCAAATTCTATCTTAAGTTCTCCATTTTGTTTTCTATTTTTCAAAAAATGTTAATTACAATTATTTTTATAGATGTTGTCTGATGGTCTTAATATTGATATTTTTTGTGAGTGTGTTGCAAACTGGTATTGAGCTCATTTTAGGAGAAACCTTAGTTATTAAAAGACTTGGCTGTTTCTATATTGTCATTGCTCACAACTTGCAATTCTTTAGTTCCCAAGTATAATAGAATTCTGAAGTGCTTTTCTCATTGGCAAGTCATGAACTTAATTTTGGTCTTTATATTTGTACGGAACAACCTGAAGTTCTTTCTAACATCCCAAACTCTAGGAGTGTGTGAATCAACAAAGGCCTTGGAAAGAAAAGTTGTCCTGAATATTGGGCTCTCTTCTGTACTCCCTGTTTCCACCAGGATTTGGCCAATTTAAATTCTTGCTGTTTTTCTTGATAGTTCTCCGGTGTTGTCAAACATATTAAAAAAAAACATTTTGTTTAGTTATCTAGTCATTCTCAGAAGTAGGTTGGATTTGATAGAAGCAATTTTATCATCACAGAAACAAAGGTAGTGTTTTATTTAAAGATATAATACCTACAACTACTTTTTTACATACTTCTGTGGCAGAAGATCACCTTTATCTTTGAAGATAATTTTTTTCTTTAAAAAACAAAAAGGAAAATTTAAGTGACCAGAGTGATGATATAGATGATGTAAAAAGGAATGAGACTCAAAAGTTTTTGAACAATAAAAATAGATCAAAAGACTCTTCATTAGTATTCCAGTTACTAAGGCGTAACCAATTACCATAAAACTTAATGTCTTAAAACAACCCTTTTATTGTGCTCATAGTCTATGGGCCAGGAATTTGGACTGAGCACAGAGAAAATGGCTTGTTTCTGCTCCAAGATGTCTGGATCCTCAGCTGGGATAAGAAGACAGCTGAAGCTGCTCAAGAGCTGGACACTGGAGTCATTTAGAGGTGTCTTTACTCATGTGTATGTTGGATGATTCTGGCTGTTACCTGGAAACTCACTTGAGACTGGGTCAGAGCATGTGGTTTCTTCTTGTGACCTATATTTCCTCAGGTGGCCTCAGGCTTCTTTAATGCTCATCCAGAGCTCAAAAGTGACTGTGTCATTGAACAAAGTAGAACTTGTATCATCCTTTCTGAATTTGCATTAGAAGTCATGTAGCCTCATTTTTGCCACCATCTATTAATTACAAGTGAGTCATAACTCTGCCAGATTTGGTGTGATTTTAAATTATAAATGCATATACAATTGCTTTTTTGCAACTCACTTTTTGATATTGGACGCAATTTCCTGAAGAATGTGTGGAGAAGAATAGCATAGATCCCAACTCTCAAGTTGGGAGAAGCAAGGTCATATTGTAGAAACTTGTAAGATGGGAGATGTGTTCGTGTCAAGCTTTGGAAGACATAGTCTGCTACAGATAATTTGAGTATTTCCCGATATTTATTTTTATATTGTTTTTTTTATTTTTTTGACAGAGAAAGAGAGAGAGACAAAGAGAGATGGAGAGAAGGAGGAGGGTCCTTAGCAGTCTCCACAGCTCTACATCATTAGTTTTCAATATAGTTTCACTCCACAGGTGGATGTGGGCTGCACAGGGCAGGAACTGGGCCAGGGGCCTCCCACATGGGTCCTGGTAAGAATTGAACTGGGGACACACTCCAGTTCAGCACATGGGTCCACATGGGTAGGGGCTGGGATTCAATCCTTGGACCCTGGGGCTGCAAAGTGAGTGCTCAACCCACTGAGCCATCCCAGCTTCCCTGAGTATTTCTAAAAGACAGAAATATAACTAATGCATCCCATAATTTAAAGAAGCATGTAATGCTCAAAACCCAATATAGAAAGTCACTTTTATTCAAATAAAATCTGAGAGTTGATCATGAGTAGACCTATACTGAAGGAACTTCTATAAGACATTCTTCAGGAAATTGCATCCAATATCAAGAAGTGAGTTGCAAAAAAGCAATTGTATATGCATTTATAACTTTAAATAAACACATTGTATAGTTTATGTATTATTGTAAAATATATTTTGATAATAAAACTTATTAAGTATAACAATCCAAATAGAGGTGTCTTGTGCTTTTTAACGTTTGCATAGCTTTCTATTGCCTTAACCTACCTTCATTTATTAAAAATTATACTGATGGGCATTTGGGTTGTTTTCAATATTTTGCTATCATGAACAATTCTGCAGTAAATAGCTTATACATAAATCTCTGCAAAATTGTTAAAATATAGTTGCAGAATAAATTCCTAAAAATAGAATTTCAGACTAGAAGAATAGGTATATTTGTGATGGATAAACAGATGACGATATAGATAGATGGGTAGATGATAGATGATAGATAGATAGATAGATGATAGATAAATAGATAGATGAATGATAGATAGATAGGCAGGAAGACAGACAGACATTGCCAAATTGCACTCTTATAGCGATTGATTACATTGCTTTTTAAAGGAAAACATTTTTCTTTAGGGACCAAAGAGCTCACTGTTAGTAATATACTCTGGTCAAGATTATCATTACACCTCAATGACAAAATCATACTGCCTTATGCGTTTAAAGTTACTACATAGTTTTAACCAAGTTAACTTTAAAAAAAAATTTATTGGGATGACATTGGTTTGTAAAATTACATAGGTGTCGAGCGCACAATTCTGTAATACATCATCTATATATTGCATTGTGTGTTCACCACCCAGAGTAAGTTTTCCTTCCCTCACCATATATTTGACCCCCTTTACCTTCTACCACCCACTCCCTTCTCACCCTCTGGTTACCATTAAACTGTTGTCTGTGTAACCAAGATAGTTTTATACCAGGGTCTTACTTTGGGTGAATTGGAGAGAAGGCAGTAAGTTCCTTGTGGTATTTTGGTTTCACTTTTTTTTAGGGTTTTTGGTGGGCTCATTAAAAAAATCAAATCAAAATAAAGTCTGTAACCAATGCAAATTTGGTTTGGTTTAAAAGAACCTAATTTATATAGACAAGGGAGGAAAAGGAGTTTGTGGCTAGCCTTTCCATAGTAGTTTGCTTATATTTAGTTAGAACTTGCAAGATATGCAGATCATCACCACAGTCTGACTCATACAGCCATTTGAACTTTAAGTCTAAGTTTAAAGAATAGGTTTATTTTATATACTTTCTAATAGTGAAAAAAGAAGGACTAGAAGACACATTCTATTTTGTGTTTGAAAATCTGATATTTTCCAGTTTTATGCCTCATCTACTCTCCTTGTCTAATTTTCCAGAAAAATAAATACTCATATAGTTCTTCAATCTTTTTTTAATACCCCAAATGTTTTAGAGCATATTTAAATATTCACTGGAATATTTAAGGAGTGTAACCATTCCTTGATGAATGTTTTCATGCATTAAATAAATATCTTAAACTCTAATTGCCTACAGCACAAATGGGCATTAACTTCTCTTTTTAAAAAGGAATAATTCATTAAGGAAAATGCTGAAGAATTCTAGTCAGAAGACTTCTATAAAAATCCACAGTAATTTTCTATTTTATAACCAATGTCTTTTTAAATACTTGAGATGCTTTCTTTTCTTTTTTCTTTTCTTCTTTTCTCTTCCCTTCCTTTCCCTTCCCTTCCCTTCCCTTTTTCTTTCTTTCTTTCTTTCTTTCTTTCTTTCTTTTCTTTTCTTTCTTTTTTCTTTCTTTTCTTTTCTTTTCTTTTCTTTTTTCTTTTAAGCTGTTCCCAGGGCTCTGGTTTATCCAATGTATGAGTATTTTCATCATTTTCCAATTTTCTGTAGACCTCAAAAATGCTACAAAATTCCTGGTGTATATCTTTAGAAAAACACCATTTTCCTGGTGTGTATGAGAAAGTTAATAAATTTAAATCCCAGAAAGGCACCATCAAACCCATAGGACCAAGTCACAAGAACTACTCAATTCTTATTTGTTTCTTATGACATAAAATAGCCAAAATGACTAATTGGAAAGGAACACATCTGCATATACTAACACTGTTTTTATTAATAATTAACTCAACTATTTTTTGTCAAATAGTTGTTGAAATAAACATTGTACATAGTTAATTTCACTTTTGATCAGCTTTGATTGTTTTAACAAGTCTCACATCTAACATCCACTCAATTTTCAAAGTTCTAACACATGTAAACATATATATAGTACATGTAATGTATGTGTCTATGATAGATAAAAACTTTACATTTTTTGTAGCATATTATATATATATTTTTTTTTTTCTTTTTTCTTTACACCATTAGTAGAATAGGAAAACAGAAATTCTGTCTCTCTATTGACTGATAGTGATATATAAGAAGACCTGACCAAAATTAAATATTGAATCCTCACAACGACATCTAATATGTAGCCTCTGTAGAATGGGTTAGTAAAACTGACTTTATAATACTGAGTAGAATGAGTCAATAATACTGGTGTGCTATAAGGTCTAAGTTCTTCCTTTAAAATCTTTTTTAAATTTAATTTTTATTTTTGGCATGTGGATATTGTTTCAGCCCCATTTATTAAAAAGACTATATTTTCCCCAATAGAATTGTGTTTGCTTCTTTATTAAAAATCAAATGATTATACATTCTTTAATTCTTTTACATAGATTTTTGTCTAATCCTATGCCCATATTACATTGTCTTTGTTATTTTAGCTCTATAATAAGTTTGAAGTCAGGTAATATAATTCTTACAACTTTGTTCTGCTTTGCCAAAATTATTTCAGCTATTTGAGGCCTTATGCGTTTCCATATAAACTCTTAGGGTCAGCTTGTACATTTCAACAAAAACATTCCTGGAATATTAGGACTTTGATGGGTCTATAAATCAATTTTTGCGAAACTAGACATTTTATAATTTTGTGAGCATAAAATATCTCTTGATTTGTTTAGGTGTTCTTTAATTTCTCAGCAATATTGTGTCATTTTCAGGGTATAGAATTCCCAAGTGTTTTATTAAATTTATTCATAATTATTTCATATTTTTTATGCTGTTCAAAATGTTATTGTTATTTTTAAACATTAATTTTTCATTACTAGTCTATAGAAATAGGGTAAATTTTTTTTACATTGAATTTTTAGTTATGACCTTGGTAAGCATAATTATTCTAGCACTACATAGATTGCTACTCACTTGCCTGTGTGCAGAGCCAATTCATAATCAAGGTCCAATGGACCTCATATGTGATAGAAGTGTACTCTTTTTTAATATAACTCTCAACTTACAAGGCAAAGAGAAATGAACTACCAACAGTGGCAGGCTCTGAATCAGTAAAATAAGTGTTTTTATACGCAAAAAATAAATGTACTGCACATCTGTATTGTCAGATACAAACCCTGGAAAGTAACTGTTGTTTGGAAGAGGTGGGCATCTTTAAATAATAACAGCCAACAAGTTATAAATTTTTTGTTCATTGCCATTAGAAAAAGTGTTTATAAAAATACATGTATGTATGTACAAACTTTAATAAAATCTGAACAATGAAAATTTTGGAAATCAAATGTCTAAAAGTGGTACAAAATGTGTTGAGTTTGGGAAAGCAAGAATGTTTTCAGTATGTTTTATATTTCAAGCCCCAAAGATTTAAAGTTCATTTCACCCCCACCCACTACCACCCACTCAGTGAAACTGAGGGTTAACAGCCATGCATTTGGGTTTTTCTTATAGCTGAATAATAGGCCCAACTGCATCGGGGTCAATTTCTACCTCCCATGGGCCGAACCCCATTCCACATTCTCAAGCTTCCTGGGGTTCAGTGTCCATGTAAACACCAGTTATACAAACAGGAGGCCCAGCCAGCCTGGCACTTGTGGCCTTGTATCCTCAGAGGGTCAGTGTTTAGCAAAACTATAATTTCAGCTTTCAAAGACCCAAGCCCCAAATTTTGTAATTTCATAGCTCTTTACTGACATTTCTTCACTAAGGGAGGAAAAGAAAGTGGAGAGAGTTTCCTCCTTCATCGTCAGGTTTCAGAGCATGTTATTAGCGTGATTCACAACTCTCTGAAGACTCCACCGAAGCCACACAGTGTCATTTCAGAGAACTACTGGTGGAATTCTTCTGGTGAAATTTATTGTTTCTGAGAAGAAATGTGTTTTTAATTTGCAAACATTTTTCACTGTTGGGCCCATTTCTCAGGATACCCTTTACAATCGCATTGAGTGATTTGAGTGCTTCTGGACAGAGCTCTGTCTTAAGTCTCCCTCATTTCCTCTGGGGTGAGGCTACTGAGTGATTGCAACATCCTACTGTCTCAGTAGCTCCTTATTTATAATTGAAATTGAATAGTCCTGATTCACATTAGTGCTCAATAAATGTTGGATGAACTGAATTGCATTAGGAAATAGAAGCAAATATTATTAAAAGACGGTTTTAATCCTGTTTGATCTTCATGAAGATTCTTTATCACTTTGGGCTGTTGTTTATCTTATAAGTGACACGAGGACTTTGAAAACAAACATTCTCTCTAAGTCTTTTTGTTTCTAAAATAGAATTTTATTATGAATTACTAAATTGCAAAATTTAGTTTAAAAATCTGTGACTTTATATAGACGTAACTTTATTGTGATTCGTGTCTAATTTGACTGATTGTTCGTTTTTTTATGCTGTATAAGTATAGCCTATAATTTTTTTTTCCTACATGATGCAAAAATTGGTAGTTAAAAATGAAGATTCTATTACAACCATTTGTTTAGTCAACATTACCTAATTCAGTTGTTATATATTTTGCTATATTTAGGAATTGATTGGTTGTGTTGAGTTCATGTATATGAAGCATATCCAACAATTTTTTAAAAGAATAATTAAAATAAGATATGATTACAGAAAATGTCATGTTTTATTGGAAAAATAGTTACTAAAATGAAAAGATAAACTAAAATAGTTGTCCCTAAGTACATATAACTTGCTTAATATCTTTATTGTGACATGTCTAAACAATTACAGTATTAAAAAATATTTAAGACTATTCTGTTTGTGAAGTTGTTTTCTTGGTACAAAAGCATTCACTCATAAAATTTTATTTCTAAATTTGTCTACTGCAGTATTTTCCAGAGCATCTTCTTTGTGGGATAATAGATATTTTAAAAATTTTAATAAAAGTCTGTAGTGAAATAAGTTTGGGAAACATTGAATTAAATAAGATCAAATAAATTATGGCTGAACTGATTCTAAAAGACTTTAAATGACTAATGAACATTATAAATATCCAATAAAGGGTAAGTAAAGATATATTTCTCCCCTTTGATAGAATTGATTTTTTCAAGTAAATTTAAAATCTTCAATATTTTGAAAATAACTAGTTATATACCTATATAGAACTTCTCTTTCTTTAAAATCTTCTACAGTCATGTCATGAAGTTTGTTCCAGATGTTAAATCTATGATTTTGGGCATTTAAATAATTTCTGTATAATCAATGTTGATTTAAAACCAGTTCTGAATCTCCTTTTTAAAGTTTGCTCTGTCCTGACATGTTTCTGTCTCTGTGACTGCTCATCTGGACACCACATATTTTATTTTATATAGTATTTGGATTTTTGGTCCAACCCTAAGCTGGGTTGAAAGATGTATAAGTTACTTCCTTCATTAATAGTTTTTTCAGAAGATTGTTTTGACTTTTTTTATTGCTTTTATTGTTTTTTGGGGTTTTATTTTGGTTTTTTTTGAGCCTTTTGTTTTTTTCCTTCCTTCCCTCCTTCCTTTGCCCCCCCCCGCCCCACCCCCCTTTCTTTTTGTCTTTCTCTTTCTTTCTTTCTTTCTTTCTTTCTTTCTTTCTAGCCTCTTTAAGGGCCTTTTCAAAGTTTGATGTACATAAGGTCAGATACACAGGTCAATCTAAAACTAGTAGATGACCATTGGTTCATGAATCTGACTCATATGAATTACCTAAGGAGTTTGCTAAAAATAAAAATTTCTGGAGTCTTTCCTTCACACATTTTGATTTATTTCATCTTGGGTGTTATATACCCCTGGCTTGACTGTTGTGATGCATTGCTGAGCTTGAAAAAATTGTGTTATACATTATGTGATAAATATATTTTTTTCCCAGCTTTTTTATTTCTTTAACATCTTAACAAAAGAATATGTCCTGAAGTTTAAGAAAACTATTAAAAAACAAACAAACAGTTTCATATTATTTACAATAACATATGATTACAGGTTACAATATTATACAAACATTGCTATGTTAGAAATACAGTGAAAAGGCATGATATAATTTACTGCCTCCTGGATGGTGTAGACTCATGGATATGTTTTTATATTCCAACTACCTCTGTTCTTTGTTACTTGTTATCCTGATACATAAACTATTAGGCACTTGAGAGTTTGGAAGACTAGTGAACATGAACTTCAATACTTTCTATTTTAATATTATTATTTTCAAAACTTACAGCATTTACAATCTCTTTACAAGTTTACTTCATCCACAACTAAGTTAACTTTATTGTCATTATCCTAAATGACCAAATATTAACTATATGAACTGTTAATATGTACACTGATCAAGTTAAACATAAAACTGTATAGCCAAGTTGTGTAGGTTATGCATTTAAACACAAGAAATTCCCTAGTGCTTTGTGAGCAATCAAAATTCTAGAAAGAGAAGTGGCAATTCTCCAGGTTCCGTGTGCTGGTCTATTTTTTTTTTAATTTAAATAATGACTGACAATAATTCAATAATTTAAATAATTGGTTCCATATAAGTCAATCAAGAAACCTAAAATGAAAGATAGTTTTATTTGTATTTAAAAATAATTAGAAATTCTACATATGCCCATGGCCAAGCTTATTAAATGCACATTACTTAAATTTTGATGACATGGTTTATTCTGAAAAGTCCTTTTTGAAACTGAACACTAAAATAGAGAAACTGCTGTAGATTTCCACTGGCCTTGCCTCCGGTGGTATATATTGCTTTCTTGCTAATGATGATGAATAACTATCATCTGCCTTTTATCATCTGAACAGTTTTCTGACCGTAATAATTAGTAACTATAAGCTGATGCAGCTGTGGTGATAGCTATGCAACACCTCAGTATCTGAAGATAAATGCTGTCAGCAGAACTGAAAACCAGAGCTACCAAAGCAGCCATCAAGATTAACCAGACTGCTGTGATTACCTTGCTGATGAAAGTTGGTTTTAACCTAGCAGTGGCATAGCAAGATTGAAATACTTAGAAAGTGTTCACAAATCAGCCCAGCTAAAGCAAAAACTTCCAGTGTAATATTAAAGTTTTCTTCAAAATATATAATAAATATTTTTAAAAGATGCTAAGCCAGTGATCCAGTAAAATGTGTAAGATGGAGTAAAGGTTAGATGCAGAAATTTAAATTGTGATAAACTCATTTGCATTATCTCATCACAGGTTAAAATCTCTAGAGTTAATTGCTGGTGTACTCATATCTGCACCTCTTAATCAGAATCTTTCACATTTAGTAGCTCATAGCAACCATATGAGTATAGAAGATTAGAAATTGTTTGAGAATGCCAAGTCAGCATTGCAAATGATTCATCTTAATTAGGTATTGATGCATAAAAATGCAAATAATACTCTAAGCATGTTCCTTAACCATTATAGGAAACTAGAAACTAAACTTCTTAGGGAAAAGAAGACCCCACTATTTATAGGCTAGATTAGTACATTCTTTCTAAAATTGCTCCATAAGCTTTCAATGTCTCAGTATTTTCTTCTGTAAATTGAAGATAATACCTAGTCCACAGGGTTATTACTTAAATGAGAAAATATGAAACCTATAAAACAGTTTGGCACTAAAAATTTAATAAAAATTATTATTATTATTTCATTGTCATTCCAGTCTCTAGTCCAAAGTAAGCCTAAGTAAGTCACTGTTGGGGGTACTCCTCCCTGGCTTTACCCATTCTGGGAACCAGAATTTTGACTATGATTGGTATTTTCTTTCTGGTCTCCACTTAGAACAATACTTTATGTAATTATTTAATTTGGAACTCTATGAGAATTACAATTAATTGAAATTAGTTTTTTGAGGAAAGAGTTTGTAGAGTTTACTGTGGAATGGCACAATAATCAAGCATCTGTATTTATTTCCAAATCTTTCACACAAAAAAAACATCATGTATATTTCTTAGTTAATATAATTGAATGGCTAACAGATTTCTCTTATATTCTACTAAATATTTTGAAAGATTCATTTTATTTTTTGACAGACAGAGACAGAGACAGAGAGAGACAGAGGGAAAGGGGAGGGCCCAGAGCAGTCTCTGTAGTTGTACGTCATCAGTTTTTCGACATGGTTTTGTTCCACACAGGTGGGCAGGGGCCGCACAGCGCAGAAACTGGGCTGGGGGCCTCTAGCATAGGAGTCACGACTTCTTGAGTCAGGGATCAAACCAGGGGTTGAGAACTGAACTAACCTCCCACACGGGAAGCACACCCCAGTTCAGCATATGGGTTTACACTGGTCAGGGCCAGGGTTCAATCCTCGGTTCCTCAGGCTGCAAAGCAAGTGCTTAACCCGCTGAGCCATCCCGGCTCCCTGCTACTAAATTTTTAAGGGGAGCATTCATAATGGCAAATTTTATTTGCTTATGTCAACTTTATTTTCTATACTCTTGGTTATGTGAAATATACTTATATGCTCCTACATAGTATGCTGTGAAAGACCATTTTTATTCTATGTAGCTACTTACGAACTCACCCCAAGTTTATTCTCAGTAATATTTTTATAATTGGGTTCTCCTGATCACTAATTTACTTTTTACACCATGAATTATCTTGCTTTCTACTTTGACATTTTGAAGGTGTCAATGAAATTCATTTCAATATATTATTGCCTTAAAATTGTGTGTGTGTGTGTGTGTGTGTGTGTGTGTACTCATCTTCATGAGTGTTTGTGTAGGGGACAAAATGTTAGTTTGCTTTTTATTTCAGTCACATTCCAATTATCAGGAACACAAATACCTAGAAATATGATGCAACATCAAAATTTTGTCTTGGATACAGGTAGACTATATTTGTACACATTGCTGATTTGTCTCATCACTTTTATAAGGAGGTAATGTTCAGGTTCTCAGATCTGTGTTTACCTGTGTTATGTTATATCTTATACAGCTCAAGCTCTTATGTTTATTTATTCAAAATATTTACTTCTCTACTGTCTAGAACAAACATAGGCACTGTCTCATTGATATCTTTAGTTTAGTCGTTAAGACTAGCGTTGTGTTATCAAGTGGACTTGACTTGATTCTTGACTTTGCTTGAGTTTAATATAAATGTGGTTCTAAAGTAATTTGAAAATGCTTAATAAGCTATATATGGCTAAGTTCTATTCTGTTCTATAAATTTAGTTTTAAGTTTTTATTCAGAAGTTGAAGATTTACAAAATTGTCATCCACATTTCCAGCTACTTGGTACCTTGCCTTCAGTAAGCTGTGGCATATAGAATACAGGATCATTTTCATTGAATCCTGACTCTTCAGTAGAGAGTCTTATCTTAAAAAATGTTTCTAGGGGGAAGCTGAGATGGATCAGTGGGTTAAAGCGCTCGCTTTGAAGCCCTAGGGACCGAAGATCAAATCCCGGCCTCAGCCTGTGCGGACCCATATGCTGATCTGGGGTGTGCTTCCCGAATGCAGTGAGGCCTCCAGTTCAGTTTAAAAAAAAAAAGTTTCTAAACTTATGTGCTTTTTTCACCTTTAAAGTGTGCTCACAGGGAAGCCAGGATTGCTCAGTGGGTTAAGCGCTCACTTTGCAGCCCCAGGGACCAAGGATCAAATCCTGACCCTGGCCTATGTGGACCCATATGCTGAACTGGGTTGTGCTTCTCATGTGGGAGGCCCCCAGTTCAGTTCTTGCCTCCTCCTGGTTTGGCCCCTGGCTCTAGGGGGCATGCCTCCCATGTGGGAGGTCCCCAGCCCTGTTCCCACCCTACTTGGCCCCCATCCACCTGTGTGGAATGAAACCATGTTGAAAACTGGTGACACACAACTATGGAGACTGCTCTGGGCCTTTCCCCTTCTCTCTGTCTCTTTTGTCTCTGTCTCTGTCAAAAACAATAAAATAAATCTTAAAAAATATGGGTTCACAGAATTAATTCAATATTAACATTAGGTGATATTAACCTCCTCAAGATTTAAACTATATATTCAATCAGACTGTGCTCTTTCACTCTTAAAAAAGACATTTCTGTAAACAAGTTAATGGGCTAACTTCATTCATTTGGAATGCTGAGGTTGAATACATGTTAGTCATTTTACCTAATAAGGTAAACCATTCATATTGGGTCATTTAAACTATACTTGGAGACTGATCACATATTAAGTTTATAGTGCCAGAGCAACTCTCAAATCACACGCAAAAGCTTATAATAATCAATGATATGTCACAAATCTAAGATGAAATGTGATCAAAAGATGTTTCTCACTTCATAAGAAAAATATGTAATACAGACTTCTGAAATTGCAGTGTTTCATCAGAACTATCAACTGCCAAAGGTTACATAAACTGTTTCTGTGAGGAAGACTGTGACTTAATTGCTTTTATGGTCAACTAATTATGGATGTACAATTATATATATTCAATTTCCTTTTGGGAATGAAGGTGAAATTTGAACACAATTTTAAGAATAAGCTTTGAATTTACCTTTTCCTCAGTAGAAAGTCCCATTGTCAGAGATTTCTGTCTTTAACACTTTCTACCGTGTCTCCCCGAAAGTAAGACATCCCCCGAAAATAAGACCTACTTACAGTTTTGCCTCTCGCTCAAAAAATCAATAACCATATGATTTCACTTATGTGTGTAATATAAAACCGAAAGTAACAAAGAAACAAAAACTCATGGACACAGTCAATGGTTTAGTGGTTACCTGAGGGTAAGGGTGGAAGTAGGTGGGGAAGCAGGGAGGGGAAATCTAATATCAGTGATGGAAAGAGAACTGACTCTGGGTGGTGAGCATACAATGCAATACATAGATGATGTAGTGTTGAATTGTACATCTGGAACCTGCGTAATTTTTACCAACCAATGTCACCCCAATAAATTTAACAGTTAATTAAAAAATTATTTTTGGAATTAAATTGCCCGTATTTATATATATTTTAATAACAGCTTTACTGAAATGTAATTCACATAGAATAGAATTCACCTGTTTAAAGTATACAATTTGATAATTTTTAATGTATTTATAGACTTGTGCAACCATCACTGAAATCAATTTTGGAACAGTTTCACCACCCAAAAAGAAACCCTGTATCCATTATCAGCCAATCATTTCTCTCTACCTGACTTGCTGCATCTTGAACTCTAGGCAACTACCAATCTACATTCTTATTTTATGTATTTGCCTATTCTGGACATTTTATATAAATCAGATCATACAATAAGTGGTTCTTTATGACTGGCATTTTTTATTTAGCATATTTTTTACCAAGTTCACCCACATTTTAGAAAGTATGAATAGGTCATTTCTTTTTATTTTTGAATAGTATGCCATTATATGGATATGCCACATTTTATTAACTCACCTGTGAGTTGATGAACATTTAGGTTGTTTCTACTTTTTTTTTGCTATTATAAATGAATTGCTATCAACATGTGTATATGTTTTTATATAGACATGTTTACATTTCTCTTAGATATATACCTAGGAGTAATTTCTGGATCATATGACAACTTCATGCTTAACATTTTGAAGGCTAGTCAGACTATTTTCCAAAGCAGCTGCACCATTTTGCATTCTTAATGGTAATATAAAAATTCCAGTTTTTCCACATCCTCATCAGAGTTTGTTATTACATATCTTCTTTATTTTAGCTTTTCTAGTGGATGTGAAGTGCTATCTCATTGTGCTTTTGATTTGCATTTTCCTAATGGATAGTGATGTTTATCATTCTTTCATTTGACTATTTATCATTTGTTATCTTCGGAGAAATGTCTATCCAGATCCTTGTCCATTTTTTTAAAGATTTATTTTATTCGAGAGTGAGCGAAGGTGGAGGGCCCATCATTAGTTGTGTCATGGTTTTGTTTCATACAGGTGGATGTGGGGCCACGTGGGATGGGAACCAAACTTGGACCTCCCACATGGGAGGTGAGCCATCTCGGTGATTACTGGTTGCTCTACAGTTTAGCACACAGGGTTTGCATGGGCTGAGGGCTAGAATTGAATCCCAGGCCCTCACGATTGCAAGGCAAGTGCTCAAACTAATGAGCTACCCCTCTTGCCCATTTTTTAATAGAGTTATTTTTCTTACGATACTGAGTTATAGTTCTTTACATATTCTGGATATGAGTCTCTTAGATATATAATTTGCAAAAGTTTTCTCCCATTCTGTATGTTATCTTAAGCCTGAGTCCTGGAGTGGAAATCCATGTGAAGTGTAGTAATAACAGTTGACCCACAACCATTGATACTTAAACAACTAAATTTACCACTATAACAGTACTTGTATACTGTTATACTGTTTTGTTATACCGTTTTTGAGATGAGCAGATATTAAATGAAGGGTAGGAGCTAAAACTGAATGATGGAGATCTCTCTATATCAAAGTATAGCTACATAAAATTTATCTGAAAGCAAAGTAAAAGGCAAGATTTGGTAGAAAGTATGTTCATATTTGCCATGACATCACAAATATGATCAGCTAAAAATTATGAGTTTGAAAGTTTTTTTTCCAAGAGAATTCATTATCTCACATTATGTATATAAAAACATATTACGTATTTAAAAACATATACATAATGTGCTTCCATTTCTGAAAATCCTAAATCTTATTGTATGTAAATCTATCAGTCTTAGGTCACTTCTTGCCCATTATCACATTTCTTCAGTAAAACTATTCAAATACATGTCACATTTACTCAGGAAATAAGTCACTTTATTCTTTCAAAGGGGGCTAAAAGTCTATCAGTGTGTGTGTGTGTATATATATATATATATATATATATATATATAATTTATACTGCTAGATTATTGGAAAAGGACTAATTCTTAAACTTTTATTCTTTATCAAATAGTATTTGCATCCTAAATTATACTGCATAGTTGTCCACCAGTTGCCTGTGTGTAGAATTAATTCTGGCTAAGAAAGTAAGAATAGTACTAAACAAATGCAATGTAAAGGAGCTAATCCAGATTCTGCAAAGGCAATAATTTCCCAATCATTTATTTCTCAACAAATATGTATTCTATTTTCAGTAGTGTAAGGAATTGCACGGGATGATTTTTGAGACACAAAGGTAATTTATAACTGAACCTCATTATAAGAAGATTTTAACCTATTGCAGGTCATAGGAAGCACCCATTGACCTATGCTTACTTTGTAGTTGGACCAATCCGAACACGAATGATTGTATGTCTGTGCATAGGCACACCATGGTACAATGTGGAGATGCTTACAATCACTTTACTTTACAATTGTGTATTCTATGAAATAATTATCTGGGATAATTTTGTGTGGTCTTCTCTAGTCCACTTATGAGTAGGACAAGAAATAAAATAGCATAAAGGAGAAATCTCACTTATTTAAGTGATGGAACAAAATGTTTCCAAAGGATAGAAAGATAACAGAAATAATAGGAGGACTACTGAATTATGATCAGCAGTTTGAAAATAAATTCTATAAGAATCAATGGGCATATTTACCTACACAGATAATTTTTTAAATTATATTTTTATTGTTTTTGACAGAGAGAGAGAAACAGAGAAAGAAGGGAGGAGGGCCAGATCAGTCTCCATAGTTGTACATCATTGGATTTTGGATATAGTGTCTTTCCACAACTGGGCATGGGGATGTACAGGGCAGGAACTGGGTTGGGGCTTCCCGCATGGGAAGCACACCACAGTTCAGCATATTGGTCCTCACAGGCTGGGGCCGGAATTCAATCCTTGGACCCCGGGGCTGCAAGATGAGTGTTCAACCCACTGAGCCATCCTGGCATCCCCGAGAATGTTGACATGTATTAATCAGCTCTTTTGGCATTGAAAATTTTTGTACTAATTGTTGTTTATCAAGTTCTGCTCTAAAGTGGTCCACACTTTGGGTTCATTTTTAAGGTACAGCACGGTCTCTGAAAATCCTTATTTTAGTTTCTGAGAATCTCTTCCACAGTTTTCACGTGAAAGTACCATTAGCAAAGACATACTTCTGTTAAATCAGATTATTCTTACCAATATAGTTTAAATAAATACATTTCTTATATATTATTTTTATCATTAAGAAATAAAAATATCTGACCTACAATGTCATGTGAGTGTAAAAGGTCTGTCTGGAAAGTATCCAGCCATGTAACCATTCTCATTATACTGACAATGGCTGGATTTTTTTCCAGACAGCCCTTGTATATTCCCGTAAAATTTATCATTCTGTTGCTTTTATTTATTTATTTATTTTTCATGAAAAAGTATCTTTGGTGAGAGCCCTTTAAAGTATAGCCTGTATCACTAGAAGTTATAACTAAACAGCTTTTATTTATTATAAACATCAGAACTAGTATTTGAATTTTGATAGAGAAGTGCTATAACATTTTGGGTAGACAGAGTGTTTATTACATGCTTTTGAACATAGTTTTACTCAAAACCTTCCTGTGAAACCCATATCCTGCCCAAAAGTGTTATAGTTCCTTCTCTTTTGAAATTCTGGTGGAATCATCAGCTAATCAGATTTAAATAACACTTCTTAATAAGGTTACTCCTCAATGGCTGAGAATTCAGATACACAGGTATGCTTTTAAATATAAATTTAACTTTAATTAAAATGTTGAACCTAGCAACTTTTGGTCGCACATCAGTTTGATAAGTAATATTTTTTTTAAATGTTCAGAAAAATTTTATAAAGGTTTATTAAATTCCTAAGGTAAATCCCCCAACAAGCCACCTCCATATGGAGAAGAGATGGCCTCTCATTCAATTAGAATAACTGATGAAGCTTTGTAATCTTCATAATCACAAGCTAAATTCTTTCTTTTAATATGGATAAGAACATTCCCAGCCCCAGTCCCTATCAAAATATGTAACTTTGAACCACTGCTATGTGGATGTAACCTCAGCTAAGAAATGTTTTTCAGATCTGGTGATCTAAGGAAATTGTTAGTTGTGGTAGCTTGCTATTATTTGTGAGATGCTGTAGAAATATACAATTTTAAATCTTAAATACTTTGAGTCAATATGAATAAAATGAAAAGGAGCCATAAATGACAATAGTATATAATATAAAAACCTAAGACTAGGAGTGGTAATGATATTACATTTAATGTGGGAAAATGTCTTTCCTTTTAGGAAACATGTGATAAATGTTTAGGGATGAACTTCAATGATGTTTTGCAATTTAATATAAATGGTTCAGAAATAAGTTTATACTTATACACAGAGAAGCAAATGTAAAATAGCAAGAACTGATGAACCTAGGTGAAAAATATACATGTTTACTGTATTATTATTTTATCTTTTCTGTAAGTTTGAAGGTTTTCAAAATAAAAGAGTGGGAGAAAAAAATTAAGAGTGAACCTTCTGTTTTGAAGTACTGTATCAGTGGTTAATTTTTAATACAAGTGTGTCCAATCTGTGGCCTGTGGGCCACATGTGGCCCATGACAGCTTTGAATGCTGCCCAACACAAATTTGTAAACTTTCTTAAAACATTATGAGATTTTATTTTCTAACTCATCAGCCATTATTAGTGTTAGTGTGTTTTATGTGTGGCTCAAGACAATTCTTTTACTTCCAATGTGGCACAGAGAAGGCAAAAGGTTGGACACCCCTGGTAATGTAAAAGAGAATGAAAGAATTGAAGAATATATATATATTTTTAAAGTAACAGTCTTTATTTATTTATTTATTAAAATTTTTTTATTGTTTTTGACAGAGAGAGAGAGAGAGAGAGA
>PVKE010024045.1:0-24110 GCA_004027555.1 Craseonycteris thonglongyai | reverse complement strand
TCCAATTAAAAAATGGGCAGATGACCTTAACAGACACTTCTCTCATGAAGACATACATATGGCCAACAGATATATGAAAAAATGCTCCACTTCACTAGCAATTAGGGAGATGCAAATTAAAACCACAATGAGATACCATCTTACACCTGTTAGAATGGCTATAATCAACAAGACAAGGGATAACAAGTGCTGGAGAGGCTGTGGACAAAAAGGAACCCTCGTACACTGCTGGTGGGAATGTAAACTGGTACGACCACTATGGAAGGCTGTATGGAGATTCCTCAAAAAGTTACGAATGGAATTACCATATGACCCAGCCATCCCTCTACTGGGTATCTACTCAAAAAACCTGAAAACCTTAATCTTTAAAGATGTTTGTACCCGCATGTTCATCGCAGCACTGTTCACAGTGGCCAGAACATGGAAACAACCAAAATGCCCTTCGATAGATGACTGGATCAAGAAGAAGTGGTACATTTACACAATGGAATACTACTCAGCGATAAGAAATGATGAAATACAGTCATTTGTGGCAACATGGATGGACCTAGAGACCATCTTATTAAGCGAAATAAGTCAGACTGAAAGAATCTGTAAAAATATGACCTCACTTATAGGTGGAATATAAAACTGAAAGTTACAAAGACACAGAGACCTATGGACACACTCAATAGCTTGGTGATTGCCTGAGGGAAGGGGAGGAGGGAGTGGGCACCAGCATTATAGACACTCAATAGTTTGGTGGTTACCAGGAGAAGGGGGAGGAGGGGGGAGGGAGAGTTGTGGGGGGAGGTGGGTGTGGGCACCAGATATATGATGGTGGAAGGGGACCTGATTCTGGGAGCTGGGCACATAGTGCGATGCTTGGGTGATGTGATGTGGACTTGTACATTGGGAAACTATCTAATTTTTACCAACCAAGGTCACCCCATTAAATTTAACAATAAAATATAATAATAATAATAATAATAATAAAAGAACTGTTGACTAAAAGCTGCAGTAGTAGCCAAGAGGAGGGGCTGGCTGGTCTGAGGGCTACAGGTCAGGGAAGGTTTCAGGGATGAGGGAACTGGAGGCCACTGTCCAGAGGTGCTACTAGGAGATAAAAGAAGAGAGAGAGGGAAGTGACAGGAGGAATGCTGACATTGATGAGTGTCAACTATGTGCCAGGTGTTGTCCCACTATACTATCCTGACACTCGCCATCCCCAGCATCACCCTCACCCCCATCCCCACCTTCTGTGTGATGTCTCACTAGCTGGGTGACCTGGGGTAAAATAATCTCCCTGAACCTCAGTCTCTTAATCTGTAAAATGGATTTGTAGCACCAATCTCCTGGAATTGTTATTAGGATCAGGGAGAAGTGTGTGGTGTGGGAAGTGCCACCAACTAACACTGTAGGAGTACTTGGGCTGTGGAACCAGGCTTCCTGCCTTCAAACCTTAGGTCTTCCGTTTACTAGCTGTTGATCAAGGGCAAGTCGTTCATCACTGTGACTCGGTTTCCCCACCTGTGAAATGGGGTTAAGAACACTTCTGGAATTGCTATGGTGATTAAATGAAGTATTAAAACAGCACAGTGTCTGGCACATAGTAGGTGCTCAAGAAATAACAGTATTATTATCCCTCTCACTCCACCACATCCCAGAACTATAGAATGTCAGAGCCTAAAAGACCTGAGGAATCACTAGTTAAGCCCTCAATACAAACAGGGAAACTGAGGCCAGGGACAGGTAGGAGTTGTTAGGGGACCTGGGCTGGGGTCCAGGTGACCTGGATCCCAGCCCAGAGCGCTGTCCCCCAAAGCCTGTTTCCTCAGGGGCGGGCAGCCCCAGGTCCGGCCTGCGCGTGACTCCCACGTGGGTGCGGAGGCCGCGCGGCCACACCCCCTCCCCTCCCCTTCGCTCTGGCTGCGCGGGGCGCAGGGCGGGGGCAGCTTAGGGCCAGAGCCGCCGCCACCGCCTGTGCTACCCCTCGGCTTGTGGGTTTACGTTCCAGCGCCGGAGCAAGTGCCTCCCAGCGCCGGCTGGTGCTGCGCAGCCCAGGCAAGTGCTCTGGGGAGCCGGGTCCCCAGCGGCAGCAGGTGTGCGGTGCCGGTGTACAAGGTAGGTCTGCTCACTGCAAGCTCACTTTGCTGCCTGGGTGGGGTTCCCCAGGGTGAGTCTGTGTGTGTGATGTGGGCAGTATGTAAGAGATTAGTGTGGGCAGTGTGTGTGCTGTGTTGTACTCAGTTAGCACGTGGTGTGTGAGCGACGTGCCCAGTGTAACCAATGGATGGTTGTGTGTCAACTTGCAAGAAGGTGTGTGGTACCTGTCTATAACCCTGGGTGATTGTGCCAAAGAAACTTAGGGGTTCAACGTGTGTGCCCATAGTGTGTGCATGGTGTGTGTTGGGAGCCGTGGCATGTTGGTGCATACATGTGTTTTGTGCAAGTTGTGAAATGTGTGTTGTGTGTGTGGTTCATGGCCCCTGCGTGGTATGCTGAGCAAGGTAATGGAGGTGAAGCATTTGTGCATCCGTTACCACCGATAGAACATTGTCCATGGCACGGATAGAACATTGTCCATGGCCCCAGGATCGTTCTGACTTCTCCACCCAGCACCCTTAAGAGCTTGGGAGAGTGAAAGCTCACACCAGATTTGGGTGGAGGAAGTGCAAATAGACACACACACTCTCCCAGGAAGCTTCTTTGAAGTCTTGTTTTTTTACTCTTCAAAATTCATGTGGACTTTGCATTCCTCTCTAACATTTCTGCATTTGTTTTAACGTAAAAATCTCATCCTGGGAAGTTACCATCCAGTATGTCCCGCATAAGGGACCGGCTTGGACACCTCTAGTGCAGGGGCAGGGGACCTGCCTTCGGGGAGGAGCCTGACCATCTACGAGGCTCTCTCACCTTCGGTCCACTGGCTAGGCAGGACGGGGCTGCTGGACCCCAGAGGGCCACGAGGGAAGGCGGTCCCCTAGCAGGTGACCACCTGGGACTGTCAAAGTGGCTGTGTCGTCCAGGCTTGATTTAAATCCCAGCTCTCTACATGGAGGACTTTGGGCAAAATCTCTCTGTGCCTGAGTTTCCTCCTTTATAAAATGGAGATGTTAGCAGTATTTGCCTTGTCCGGGTATTGTAAGGACTGAGTTCCTGGATCTAAAGTGCTTGGCACAGTCTCCAGCACATAAAAACCCTTAACAGCTGGTAGTAAAACTATGATAGTGATAGAGCCCCGCCCTCCCCAGGAGTGGGTTCCTGCCTGCCCAGGAACCCTCAATTCCTACAGAACCAATGATTTCCCATGAGCCAGATCTGCGGGTCCCCCATTTAAGTGTGTCTAGGGACCCATTCCTGTCCCCAGGCTCCATCAGTGTTGGATTCTCAGTGATTATCTCTGGCTTCTGGAAAGAGGTGTTCTGAAACAGGAAAACGCCAAATCTCCGACAACGCCTGGAATGGGGTGTGGGAGAGAGGCGGGGGGAGAAGTCCAGGGGCCGTGGTAGCGCTTGGATGGAGTCCTCTCTCCCCAGACAAACACCAGAGGAACAGAAAAATGCTGGCCTGTGCCCTTGAGTGTGTGTGGGTGGAGGTGAGGGGAAAGTGGAGACTGGCAGGTGCAGGGGTGTCCTGTGCCTGGTGTCTGGTGCCTCTGCTAACGCAGGCCCTGGGAGCGGGAGAGAGGCTGCAGTCCGCGTTGGAGCAGCCGGAGCTCCAGGCTGAAGTGGACCAGGCGACCCTGAGGCTGAGCTTCGTTTGGGGGGAAAGCATTTGCGTTGGCAGAGCAAGAGCCCTTGTTCCTCATGACTTCATCGGGTCAGTTTAGAGGTGCCGGGTGGCCTCGGAGGATGAGGGGACATAAAAGGCAGTGTTGGGAGCTGTGGGAACATATTTAGGGACGGCACCTAAATATATCTGCTGTGGTGGCAGCGTGCTGAGATGGCCTGGCAGCGAGTCTGGAGCCAGGGCAGAGGCAGGGCACTGTCCCCAAGCAGGGAGTGCTTCAGCCTGCTCCAGGGCTGGAGGGTGGAACCCTGCTGAGCAGCAGGAGGCCAGGCCCAGGGGGCAGGGTAACAAGGCCAGCTCTCTTCTCAGCTGTCAGGGAAGTGGGACAGAGAGACGTTGATGTCACTTCGGGCCCTGATTTCCTTTCATCCACAATTCCGGCTATCGCTGTTTATGAGTCTATAGCCCTACGCCTAAGAGTCTGTAACCTCAACTCAAACAGTCTAAAGTCTGTAATCCAAACTCGAACTTTCTGTGCTCCTGCTGTGACATTTCCTGATTCCAGTTCAAATGTGAAAGGATGCTGCCCCTGTTCTGGCAGTCTGGCACATTCAAGATAAAACATACCAGGGAAGCTTTACTGGCAATCACTTCTGCAGAATTATTTGAGCAGCCTCAGGAAATGTCCTTTCACAGCCACCCACAGCCACTGTGACTCCTCTGGGGCAAAGGAAGTTCCCTGGCAAAACGGCCACATACTTCCTGGGATGGGTGGCCTCCTCAGGCAGTGGGGGTGCTCAGAGCAGCTTGGGGTTCTGAGGGGAGGGTGGAGCAAGAGAGGGAAAGGTTAGAAAAGGAGACAGATTGTCATGAGTCCCCTCAGGATACGGGAATTGTCGGGTCACTCAGTTTCTGAAGGGGACATGGATAGGAAGAAGGGCGATAAAAAGAAATTGGGGCTGAGGAAACCCCAAAGGCGAACCTCGGTCTGTCTGAAAGACTCTTGGAGCACCTCAGGCTGTAGAAAGGCTCATCAGTACAAGCAGCACCCCTGATGCACAGCTGTGCTTGAACTCAGCGTGGACTGCGGAGTGGAGAGCTGAGGGCCAGTCCCAATGTCAGCCATGTGGCTTTGACAAGTCACCGTCTCTCTCCAGACCTTATCTTCCTCATCTGGCAAATTGACACACGGGACTAAAACTCCCCGCCCTCTCTCTCCTACCGCCGAGGACATCAGCGCTGTTGTGGAATGCCTGGTCCTTGGACTAGACTGTACACAGTCAAATGCATGAGGAGTGAATGAATAAGTGGATGATCAAATGAAGCAATGTGGAAGCACAGCACCAGGCACCGTCCCTTCACCAGCCGGCCTCAGCCCACATGTGAGAAATTCATCTCAGAACTAAAGGAAGCAGGGGGCTTGTCCCCCGGAAGAACCCAGGATTGGCGAAAAGCTGAAGAGAAGGGGTGGACGCGGGGGCCCCTGGTGTCACTTGCCCTGCAGCATGTCCACTGCCAGCCCTGCCCTGAACCCTGGGCGGCAGGCCTGTGGGTTCACAGTGCTCTCCATGACTTTTCCCCGTGACCGCCCAGCCAGCTCCTGAGCTGACGATTGAAGGAAAAAGCTGTGGCCTCAGGGGGCCGATGTGGTAAGCAGGAACCCCCAGGAGGCTGGCGGAAGAGTGGAGGCCAGGAGTGTCCTGGGCCCGCAGGCCCGTGACACGTGTCTGAGCAGGTAGTGGCGTGAATGAGAGGAGGGCAGGTGGCAGGCATTTACCAGGCACCTCCTGTGAGGCACTGTGCCCAGTCTTTATCTCGGGGCTCTCTGTCCTCCAGCTACCCAGGCAGGAACGAGGAATTTGACTACATCCTGGGCTTCTTCCTCCATTTGTCCTTCCTCGCTTCCCCATGCGGTCAGTTGTCAAACCCCATTGAACCTGCCTCCTAAACATCTCCGTTGGTCCCCTCGTCTCCATCTCTGTGACTTGGGCCCAGCTCTGGAATCCTCACAACCTCCCCACCTGCAGCCCCATTCTTTCCTCCTATTGTTTTTTCTGTCCTGCCTCTAATAGGATCCTGTGGTGTATGTGGCTATTGTCTGAGCTCCTTTATGAACAGAGCTGTAAATTCTAAAGCACTGAATAAGTAAAATCTGGTATTTCCTAGATTCTTATGAGAAGGCCCACTAGCTCCTTGGATTTTTCACTTTCTTTATTGCTTCCTCCCATCACACTGACCCCCACGCAGACATGGAGACACCACTCCTGAATGCAGCAGTGCATTGGTTCAGAGCATTGAGCTCAAACCCTGACTTTGCTACTACAAACTAGCTGTAAGACGCTCGGGCCAGTCACTGACCCACTCAGTGTGCCTCATGTGCCCATGTGTAATGTGGGGGTAATAATGGCATCTGCCTTACAAGGGTGTGAGAGTATTCAGTGAGATAGTGTAAGCACTGTGCCTGCCAGTACAGTTATTATTTGAAAGTTAGCATCCTGGGAGGGCTGGCAGGAGGAGGGGCTGGCTCTGTATGAAGTGTCCTATGCCAGTGCTTCTCAAACGTCAGTGTACACATCCATCCTGGGGCCCGAGGCAGGAGGTGGAGGTGGCGTCTCAGTGCAGCCCTGACACACCCTCGCATATGCCAGCTCCTGACAGAGTTCAGTCTGTCCCGTGAGGACTTAGGTCAGGCTGGGATCCATTATAGAGAACCAGAGGGACGTGGAGGAGCCTGGGACTGGTGCCACCTCGCCTGTCCTGAAGCTCTGAGGAGGCTTGACTCTGAGCTGAGTCTGAGACAAGATGCTCTTCTTCACCGCTAGGTCACCGGCACTCAGAAGAGCTCAATGGATTAAACAACCAAATGAACCAAAACTCTAGTGAAGTAGGGTTCTCGGGGGTGGCCGTGCAGCCTCTTCCTGGGAATGGCCCTGTCCCTTCTAGAACTCTATTTCCTCACATTCTGCCCTTTAAGCTTCCACATCCAGAGTGATTAATTAGCCTGAAGCCTCCCTTTCAGCTGGTGACAAACAGGTCTGGTGGCTGTGGGCAGTTGGGGACCACACTCCCAAAGGGAGCTTTGTCTGTTTTCTGTTTTATTTTTTTATTTTAAAGATTTATTTTATTGTTTTTGACAGAGACAGACAGAGAGAAGAGGGAGGGTCCAGAGCAGTCTCCATAGTTGTGCATCATCAGTTTTCGACATGGTTTTGTTCCACACAGGTAGGTGGAGGCTGCGCAGGGCAGGAACTGGGCTGGGGGCCTCCTGCATGGGAGGCATGCCTCCTTGTGCCAGGGGCTGAACCAGGGGGCAAGAACCAAACTTGAGGCCTCCTGCGTGGGAAGCACACCCCAGTTCAGCATATGGGTCTGCACAGGCCAGGGCCGGGATTCGATCCTCGATCCCCAGGGCTGCAAAGCAAGCGCTCAACCCGCTGAGCCATCCTGGCTTCCCCTGTCTGTTTTCTTTGAGCATTCTTGTGCAGGACAACTAGAGAGGACAAGCTGGACAAGCCATCTGTGTCCTTGGAACCCCTTGGAGGGAGCCAGGGAAGGTCCCAGGCATCAGAGGACTCAGCTCTTTCCCTCCATCTCTTTTCTGGTTCTGAAGGTTCTTTGTGTAAAACTTGCTGAGGAGCTGTGTAGGAGTCCTGCATATGCTGGGCTGCGTGTGGATGCACAGTTAATGTGGTGCATGTGTGTGTGATGGGGGTGGTGTGCTTCCAGGTATGGCAGGTGCCTGGGCATATGCACATGTGTGGACCTGTGTGAGTTATGTGGAGTTGTGTTGGGGTCTGGGTGTGTGGTGCACATACCAGTGCAGGATTGCACCCCTGGCGCATGCTCTTTTCTCCTTTGCCAGGTCTCTGTGGCCCCTCTGTGCTTTCCTACATGGGAAACAGCAGACCCCAGACTCTGGACAGAGCAAGGTATCCAGGTTTCAGAGAAGGAAAACTGAGGCGCAACCAGAGGGATTAGATGTCCCTGTCGCAGGGACCACCAGGCCTGCTGCCCACAAGCCTGAAGTGGGAGTAGCTTCCTTTGGTATCTGACCTGAATCCTGGAGGAACCAATCTCCTCCCTGAGACTGGGCCAGACAGTCGCCTGTTTCAGACAGAGGGTTTAGAGTAGTTTCCCTTCTGGCTCCTGGGAGCAGCGAAGGGCCATTGGGCAGTGGCCTTGGGTTCCCGGATGTGGGCAAGACCATTCCTGCCAGTCATTGGCTCACAGAGACTCTTCTCAGCCCTTGACTCACATGGACAGGAATAGCTCCATTCTGCAACTGGGGAAACCAAGGTTCAGGAAGAGGTGAGACCCACCCAGTGGAGTGGCTCGTGCTATACTGTGAGTCCAGCCTGAGACCCAGCCGACAGTGGCTGCTTGGGAATGGGGCCTCTGAATTCATCCTGGCATGAAGTTGGTGAGTGTCATGCAACAAGGACATGTGGCTGTGGGGTGTAAACTGTAAAGTGCTTGACTATTGTACAGGGGCTGAGAGGTTCCTGCTGGTGACAGGGTAGGAAGGTGACTATGGTGGGGTCAGTGCCCACAGGCAGCAGAGTCTAAAGACCCCTGGAGGCAGGGCTTTGGCCTTGGGCATAGACCAGCCCCCCTAAAATCCACCTCCACCTCCTACCCCCCAACAGGTGCCTATACCCAGGACTGAGCTGGAAGAGCCTTAGCCCTGGTTAATCCTCTAAGCCTCCTCCTCTTTTCTAGCTACTTTTGTTCCTGGAGAAAATCAAGAGCTTGCAGTGAGCAGGAACCCCACAAATCTCCCACAGCATGTGGGCCAGCCTGGGATTGTAGCAAGGCCTGCCAAGCCAGAGAAAACAAGGCCTATATACTTCCCAGCAGTAGGCATGTGTGTGCATATGTATATACCACATGCAGAGACAGGCACAGATAAACAGATGTGTGAACAAACACACACTCCAGGGGCACTCACACACACACACACCATACACACATTGGTACAATTCCACACACGTGTGAGTACTTGTACATCTTCCTGGTCAGACCCACAGGTGGTTGACACCGTCCATGCAGACATGTGCGTGTACCCAACGTTCATGGCTGTGTCTTCTCCCAGTCTGAGGGCCCAAGGTGGGGGATGGGTGACCCTCACAGTCCTCAGGCCCACACTTTCTCCTCCCGGAATAAGCTTTTCCAGGCCTCCCAACCTTGTCCCTTCCCATCTCTCCTTCCTCACCTTCTCACTACAAGGACAGAGGAGGGGCCCTTCCTGTCAGCTGGCTGGGAGCAGAGGTGGCTTTGTCTTTTCTAAAGAACTGGTTCTGTGGAATTTCCACTTATTTCCTGTCAAGGGTCAAGGGCTTACTCTGGGAGCTGCTTCAGGGCCCCTGCAAGTGTGAATAGGCTTTCAGATGAGCAGGAATGTTGAATATATAACAACCCCTGCCATCTGGGTAGCTTCTAAGTGTTGCAAACTGCCTTCTTGCCAGTGTCTTGCTCATCAGCCCCAAGACATAGGTGCCCTCATTTCCTCCATTTGATAGATGAGGGAGCCAAGGCCCAAAGAGGGATGTGGACTGCCTCAGTCACACAGCAAGATGAGGCATCATTTTTTAAAGATTTATTTTGTTTTGAGAGAAGGTGAGAGAGAGAGAGAGAAGAGGAGTTAGGGCCCAGAGCAGCCTCCATAGTTGTGCATAATTAATTGCCACATAGTTTCATTCCATACAAGTAGATGCAAGGCTGCATGGGGGCAGGAACTGAACTGGGGGCCTCCCTCATGGGAAGTGAGAACCCTTGCCGCCATCCCAGAGGTTACCAGTTGCCCCGCAGTTCAGCATGTGGGTTTGCACGGACCAGGGCCAGGATTCAATCCTTCGACCTCATGGTTGCAGGGGAAGCGCTCAACCTGTTGAGCCATCCAGCATTGCCAAGATGAGGCATAATTGACCAAAAGTCTAGTCTCCTGAGCTTGGGCTTGGGGCAAGTGGTGTTAGCATGCCAAGGCTTAGAGAGTGAGAGCTGGAGGATGCAGCAGGCTAGTGTCACCAGGCAGGCCCAAGAGAAGAGCGCTTCCCTCTCATTTTCCAGGAGCCGGCTTGCGGGCGGGACAACCCCTCACAGGCCAGGCCTCCGCTGTGAGGCTCGGCCCATAGTCCACCCTCGTGGACATGCCACAGGAGAGGGCAAGAGGGGGCACAAGGGCACCTTTGCCCTGTTGTATGATCCAGGCAAGTCCCTCCCCCTCTCTGGACTCAAGGAACTCTCTCTACAATGGATACTGGGGTTGGTTGGAGGATGTGTTCCCTCTCCAAGACTGTGGGTGTGGCTTCCGCAGGACTGGGAGCAGAAGGCAGTGTCAGGATGCTCCTTGACGAAGCCCTAGTGACCCTGAGCTGTGGCCGGTGCCCACAAACCCTCTGGCCACGGTCCCGGGCTTACAGCTGAGATCACAGAGGGGCTCAGGAACAGGCTAGGCGAGAGATGGTGTTGTGAGAAAAGGACCCCAAAATTGCCATAGTTCCTGTCCAGTCTATCTGAGATTGTAACCCACTGGCTCTCTGCGCCTCACTCTCCCTTATGTTTCTCTATAGCTCTTATCACTACCTGACCTGCTATATACAGGGTCTGGCAGAAATAATGCTCTGTTGGAGTGTTACTAGCTCATAAAAAAAGTGGGGGGGGGGGGGAGCCAGGATGGCTCAGTGGATTAAGTGCTCACTTTGCAACCCTAGGGTCCAGGGGTTGAGTCCTGGTCCCGACCTGTGTAGACCCATATGCTGAACTGGGGTGTAGCCCCAGTTCAGTTCTCACCAGAGCAAGCTTCCCATGTGGGAAGCCCCCAGTTCAGCCCCCAGCTCATGGGGGCGTGCCTCCCATGCAGGAGGCCCCCAGTTCCCAGTCTGCGTGGCCCCCATCCACCTGTGTGGAATGAAACAATGTCAAAAACTGATGACGTACAACTATGGAGACTGCTCTGGGCCCTCCCCCTTCTCTCCGTCTCTCTCTCTGTCAAAAACAACAAAGATAAATCCTTTCTTAAAAAAAGGAACATTACTTCTGCCGGACTCTATATTTACTCATTAACTGAAATAAACTAGTCTCCACTATTAGAATATAGGTGCTACAGGGCAAGGACTCTGTTTGATGCTCTCAAGTGTCTTGAACATTACCTGCACAGAGTGGGTGCCTAATAAGTACCTGTAAAAAAAAGGAGGGGGGACTTAGCTTATGGATGGGAGGGGACACCCAGGTCCACCATTGGCCTGAGGCAGAACCATCCTGGCTGCCTTCTTCTTATCAAGCCCAAGCTCAAGGATGGATTGGAGATGGGGAAGGTACTGTGACCAGGCTCTGCCTTTTCCCCCAGGTCACTCTGTGTGAGGAGCCATCCTCAGTCCCCATGGGGAGGGGGTGGCACCTGAACCCATGGAGCAGAGCTGCAGACAACAGAGCCATCAATATCAGGATCTCAGCCTCTCTTCATGGCCTTTCAGACACTGCTGAGAAAAACCAGGTTAATTATTCCTTATGGCAGTAAAGAGCAGGACCAGGACTCTCTAGACCTGAGAAAGGCCAAAAGAGGGCAGAGGGGTGGGGTGGAGAGGAGGGTAGGCCCACCTGATGAGAGCCTGTCCCAAGCCAAGCCCTGGTCCTTAAATGTCATCCCATTCAAACCTCTCCACAGCCCTCAGGGCTGAGGTGATGACACCCATTCTGCAGGAGATGATCCCCATTCATGCAGGGTAAAGTGACTGCGTACATCTGGGTCGGGGCTGAGTCAGCCTTGGTGTTAAGGACTGGAGCTGGCATGTTCTTGAAATTTGGGTCCCAGCCCTGCAACTTGCCAGCTCTGGGCTGCAGCAAGTTAGTTCCCCTCCTCAGATTTCTCGGTTTCCTCATCTGCTGCCTTCTGTGAGACATGCACGTGACAGTTTGTGGCACAGGAACTGGTTAGTAGTAGGGGCTGCTCCAGAGTCAGAATTTGCTCCAACACTTCACAGACCAATGTGGAACTCACTCACTCTGGGGTGTGTTCTGGGTCACTACTGTGAGGATGTCTGAGCCCTACCTCCTCTCAGAGCTCCCTTTGCAGTCCACTGTGGCTCGTCACAGACTGGAGTGGGGGCGGGAGCAGAAGTGGGGGCGGGGGGTCCTCCTTCCTCCTTCTGCCTGGAGCAGTGTGGAGGGCAGAGGGGATGGGCACGTGGGGACCAGGCTGGGCCATGGTGCAAGTGGACCAGTGGAGGCCAGCTTGGGAGCCACATCAGCCCAGCTTTGCGTCCTGACAGGTGCAGGACACTTTTCCTCTCTGGGCCTCAATTTCTTACCCTATAAAGTCGGGGTAACAGTGATCTCCCTGCAAGTCTTTGAAAACTGTTAAGTGTTGTATGCTGGTGAGGGTCCCTCGGGGAGCAGCCTGTGGCAGGAGAGGCTGGGATGACTAGGTGACCAGATGGGAGCCCACAGAGGAGGCCTTTGGGAAGCTCTGATCTCTGCCATCCCAGCTACATGCCGAGACAGCCTGGAGCTGACCCCGCCTGAGCCGTGGGGAATGTGTGTCCCTGCATACAGGTATGACTTAGAAAAAGGGAACAAATGGACGAGTGTATCTGGTGAAGCTGGGCTAAAACTTTTCTGGGGGTTCTGTTGCCCATCGACTCCCACAGACACCACCATGAGGGAAGAAAACAGAGGCCCTGTTTCTTGAAGGGATCTGGGAGTCACATCTCTTGCCAGCTTGACAGTGCATCCTAAGCCAATTCAGGAACAGTCTCCCCATCCCTTAGTATCAAATGAGGTCATATGAGAAGGCTTTTGCACCCCATGAGATGCTGTGCCTCTGATGGTGCATCTGCATGTGTGTGCAAGCCCTTGGGTGTGTGTGCTCAAGTGAGCAGCTGGTGAGAGTGTGTGCACGCTCCCCTGGCTGGGTGTGGTGGAGAACTCCACACTCACCAGGCTACTGTTTGGTGAGGCTTTTCTCCTCCAGACCCTTTACAGTCATTTCTCGTGTTTCCTCACTGTGTCTTCACTTACCAGAAATGGAGCAGGTCACGATCCGGAAGCCTGCCGACTCTCCCCACCCACCCACCCTCGCCTCATCCTGTGGCTGTCCCTGGAGGCCTGGTTGCCTGGCGCCCAGCCCAGTCTGCAGGGATGGCAGCTCGCCTGGTCTCTCTGTGCAGCCTACTGCCACCCACTTGTCCCTAAAGGCTCTGTGCGGGCTTCTCTCACATCATTGACCCTCGGCTCTGCAGCATCCCAGCACCCCGTGCATTATTATCCCCATTTCACAAACAAGGAAATGCAGGCTCAGTGAGGGGAACTGGCTCTCCCAGAGTTACCTAGCTAACTAGTGGCAGTGCTGGGGTTTCAACTCCCACCTAACCCCAACAGCTTCATTCTTTGCTGTTGTCACCCACCTGGTTGGCATGTGGTGGCTAGTTGGCTGCTGAATGAATAAATGAATGAATGAACAAATAAATAAATCACTAGGTCAATGTTGAGCTAAAAGTAGACTGACCAGATGTCCAATTTTAAATGGGATGGAAAACCACAGTACTGTCCTGTTTCAAATGGTGCATATGGTCAGCCTACTGACACCTTGAATTTAGGCCAGTGAGACTAGGCTGACCATACTTGCCATTTGAAATGGGACAGTACCGTGGTTTTCTGTCCTGTTTAAAATGGGAGCCCTGGTCAGCCTCGCTAAAAGAGAAGGCTAAGTGATATTAACACTGGCTATCATTTATTAAGCACCTACTATGTGCTAAGTGCTTCACATAAAAGCAAATGCAGCCAAGATTATTGTTATCCCCATTTTGCAGTTGAAGAGACTGAAGTTCAGAGAAGTTAAAGCATCTTGTCCAGTGTGGGACCTAGGATTCTAATTTGTCCTCCCCAGAGGAGTGAGTCAGCAGAGCCTGGCAACAGGTGTCCACTGCAGCATAGGCCAGTTAGGACTCTCAGGAAGCTGTGTCTATAGGGCCCTCCCTGCCCAGTGACACTCCACCCCACCCCTCCTGTCTCAGACCATTTCCCCATTTCTGTCTGAGATGGGTTTCCATTTAAGTCTGAATATAGATTTGCTGACCTCACGCTGACTCTTCCTCTGACCATGGATGGTCATGTCTAGTAAGTGCCAGTGCCCTGGCCTGTGTATGCGGAGGTATTTTTCTATTCCCCCTGTCTCGGGGCCAGCCCTGTCACTAATAGCTCCCATAGGAGGGCAGGTCTGCTCAAGATACAGTGGTGGGTCTGTGGAGATGACCTAGGGACCCAGGGGCAAGTTGGTCTAGCTCTCTGCCAGAGAACTCGTGGGCTGGGTGGGCTAAGTCTGTAGCAGTCAGGCAGCGCCTGGCACCCTGACTTGCAATGCAGAGCTTGTTCGCACATCCTGGGATGGAGTGAGGGGCTGTCCGGTAGCCCCAGAAGAGAGCTCACCTGTGGCATCTAGAAGGCAGATCTCAGCTCAGAGTGAAGGATAGTATTGTCTCCGTCATGCCAGTAGGATGGGAGCCAGCCCTTCAGGTCAGCCTGAAGTTCCTAGAGTGCTTTCTGGTGGGGGATGGGGGATACTCTGCACAGGGAAAAGAAATCAGAGCTCGGGTTTAAATCCAGATGCCCTCATTTACTGGCTGTGTGATCTCCAACATGTTATTTAACTTCTTGGAATCTCAGTTTTGTAAAATGGGATAATAGAACCCACCTGACCAGCCCATGGAGTGAGTAAAATCCTGTAGGTTCTTAGGAAATCTTCCCTTCCCATCCTGGGGAGTCCTAACTGAGGGAGAAAATGGTCCTTTAGGCAGCAGCTAATATGATGGTTGAGGCAAGAGACAAAACTTGTAAAATGTTAGAATGATCTCTACAGACACTGGTACTCGGCATTGTGGTGCACTCTCATTTCTCAGGTGACAAAAGGAAAATACAAGTACAGAGAGGCTGATGTTTGAGGCAGCCTGAAATGCTTCTGTTCTAAGAAGTTGCTGAAATAAAGCAGATGATAGATTGAAATCTTAAACAGTTCCCAACCTGATCAAGTTGGAAATCTCCCCATCAGACTCCCAGACTTATTAGTGAGATTCGTTTGAGGACCTATTTTATGCCAGGTCCACACCACAGCTTATAGATTTATCTTTACAACAACTACCATGAAACGTTAATATTATAACCTATGTTTAATAAGCAGGGAAACTAGACTCAGAGTGTGACATAACTTGCTTAAGATCATATAGCTTACGAACCAATGTCACCCTAATACATTTAACAATTAAAAAAAAATGTCACTTACCTAATAGAAGCAGAGGGAGAATTCAAAATGAGGACTGTCTGGCCTTGAAATCCATGAATCTCCTACTCCATGGAACACTTGTTCCACAAAAGATGTCAGGCCTCAAATCAGACATACATAAAATAAAATGGGAAAACATGAATGACAACCAAAAGAAGGAGCAATTAAGGAAGTGCAAGTCAAATTCATAATATGATACTACTTTAGACCCATTGGGATGGCTATAATGAAAGAGACAGACAATAACAAGTGTTGATTAGGTTGTGGAGGATTGGAACTCTTATATACTGCTGATAGGAATGTAAAATAGTATAGCCACTTTGGAAAACAATTAGTTCCTCAAAAAGTTAAACATAGAGCTACTACTATATAACCCAGCAGTTCCATTCTTAGGTATACAAGTTCTGACAATTAAGTTCACAAACTCATCCTAGAAAAAAATGCTACATACCTCATTGCTGAATATCACTACAGTCACCTTGGAAGTACTCCCATTGGGAAGTTATGTGCTGACACCAGCGCCTAGTCCACCCTTCAAAGCAATTTTGGAACTTTTTTTCTGGAATGGCCGTCAGAGCCGTCATCATATTACCCTTGATGTCCTGAATGTCATCAAAATGTCCTCCTTTTCAATATTTCCTTTGACTTTGAGTAAAGAAAAAAGTCATTGGGGACCATTAGGTGAGTAGGGAGGGTGTTCCAATACAGTGATTTGTTTACTGAGTAAAAACTCCCTCCTAGACAGTGCCATGTGAGCTGGTGCATTGTTGTGGTGCAAGAGCTGTGAGTTGTTGGTAAAAAGTTCAGGTTGCTTTTTTCTAACTTATTCACACAGCCTTTTCAGCACTTCCAAATAGTCAAGTTGGTTGACTGTTTGTCCAGTTGATACAAATTCATAATGAACAATCCCTCTGATACCCAAAAATATTAGCAACATTGTTTTGACTCTGGATTTAGACTGATGAAACTTTTTGGTCATGGAGAATTGGCTGACTGCCATTGTGCACTTGGATGCTTTGTTTCAGGGTAATATTGGTACACCCATCTTTCATCACTATTGATAACACACCCCAAACGTCATCTTGTTTGTCCAAAAAGTCTTAGAAAACTTCAACTCTCCTTTGCTTTTTGTTCATCGGTGAGCTCCTTTGGGACTATTTGTGCACATACCTTTCTCATACCAAGATTTTCAGTGAAGATTTTGCTATTTCTCTATTGATGTTTACTTGGTCTGCTATGCTTCTCACAGTCAGCCAACGATTTTGATGCACAGCTCAATGAATTTCTGTAATGATTTCATCAATTCTGCTTGTTATTGGCTGCCCTGACCTCTTCCTCAGTGACGCTTTCTCTACCCTCAAAAAAATGTTTAATTCATTTGTACACTAGTTTTCTTCATGTCATGATCTCCATAAACTTTGACTAACATGTCCCTAATTTCACTTTCACTCTTGCCAAGTTTAACAAGAAATTTAATGTTTGTTAATTGCTCTAATTCAAGCTCCAACATTCTCGCAACAGCACACAAAAGCACGAAACAATAATAATGAACACCACTCAGCAAGACATCACCACACGTTGACAGGAACACAGCTGTGAGACACTGATCTACTAAGGTTATGAAACCTCACCGAGTTGTTTGTACAGTGCTGCCAACGTGAGTGCACAGAGGCAAATTCGCAAACTTAATTGTCAGACCTCGTACACCCAAGAAAATTGAAAACATGCGTCCATGCAAAAACTTGTACACAAATGTTCATAGCAGTGTTATTTACAATAGCCAAAAAGTGGTAACAAACCAAAATGTTCATCAATTAATGAACAGGATAACCAAAATATGGTGTATCCATACAATGGAGTATTATTCAGCCATAAAATGAAATTCTAATCCATGTTACAATATGGATGAATCTTAAAGACATTAGGCTAAGCAAAATAAGCTAGAAACCATACTTTTTTCTGCATAATATGCACTTTTCCCCCCCAAAAGTGAGTGGAAATGTCTGTGTGTCTTATGGAGCAAATATTGCGTCACAGACCGTGATGTGTATTACCTGACCTGTCAGTAGTAGCGACAACTGTTAGAAGAGGATGTGGTAGGCCCACAAAAAAACGCTGGGGACGCTTAGATGTCCCACTTTACTCCTGAATCTCAGGGCATCTGGTCAGTTGCCATCCACCTCTGCCCATCACCCAGGACCTGGAAGAGTGCAGGGAGACACTTGACACTCCCAGCTACAAGTGCTGACCTGTCTAATCAGCTGAGGCTAGTAATGGCTCTGAGTGCACTTTGCCAGCTGCCAATTGTCTTTGACACTGGGTGGGGTCTGTGCCAGTAGAACCGCCTCCACTACCAACCAGCTAACTTCCAAGCGAGAAGTGGAGGGGAAATGGAGCTTTTGGAAGGTTAGAGGTACTTTTTAATCCTTTAGTTCCTATTCTGTAATGCCCTGGTCTCACACCATCTCAGTGCCAGTCTGTGGTTCTAGAAAAATGGTCAGTTTGTGCAGGAGACCGAGGTGGGTGGTGGTATTTAGGACAGTGAGGCTGTCTGTGCATGCTGGAGGGAGTAGGGTGCTGTTGGAAGGATCAGTAGGCAGGCGCAGGCCTTCCTTTAGCGACCTCGTGTGCCTACTCCGGACTGTACCTGCTTGCCGTGCACAAGTGATTTCCCACCTGCAGACTATGTCCTGGAGGGCTTCTGAAAACACCTGCTTCATTAGTGCTTGACCAGTTTAGAGCACACATTAGCGAAACTACAAAAAAGAGCTTTAAAGAAGTGAAGACTGGGGGAAGCCGGGATGGCTCAGTGGGTTAAGTGCTCACTTTGCAGCACTGGGGACCGAGGATCGAATCCCGGCCCCGGTCCGTGCGGACCCATATGCTGAACTGGGGAGTGAACTTGAACTGGGGAGTGCCCCCAGTTCAGTTCTCTCTCTCTCTCTCTCTCTCTCTCTCTCTCTCTCTCTCTCTCTCTCTCTGTCTCTCTCTGTCAAACGCAATTAAAAAAATGCATTAAAAAAAAAAAAAAGAAGTGAAGACTCATCCAGCTGTAATTCCTGGGGGTCTTACCAGTCAGCTGCAACCTCTCGACATTTCCATCAACAAACCATTTAAAGTCTTTATGCAAGAAGAGTGGACGAAAGGGTGCTTGCTGGTAATCATGATCTGACACCTACTGGACAAATGAAGAGGCCACTATCACTCAAGTCTGTGAATGGGCTAACACATCATGGCACTCAGTAAAGGACGAAACCGTTGCACAGTTATTCAAAAAATGTGGCATTAGCAATGCCTTAGATGGAACTGGAGACAGTGTCATATGAAGACAGCAAGGAAAGTGATACCAGTGATTGTGAGCAACTGAGCTTCATACATTCGGACACTAGCGATGATTTCTTGGGGTTTCCAGAAAACTAGAAGAGTGCTTGAACCTTAAAGCTTCTCGTTATTTGTTAATGACAGTGATGATGGTTCTTAATACCGCTGTTGACTTTACATGGTTGAATATTATTCTGCTATATTTTATTAAATATATTAGTTTCAGAATTCTTTTTTTTCATATTTTTCTCCTCTAAACCTAGATGCATCTTATGGTCAGGTGCATCTTACAGTGTGAAAAATACAGTAATTCCATTTATATTAAATGTCCAGAACAGGCAAATCCACAAATACAGAAAATAGATAAGTAGTTTTCACAGGAAGGAGGGAAACATGAATGAGTCGTAACTACTAATGGGTACATAGTTTCTTTTGCAATGATAAAAATGCTCTGAAATTAATGGTGATGGTTGCGGTGTTGTGAATATACTAAAACCTACTGAATTATACACTTTGAAAGAGTGAATTTTACAGTGGGTGAATTACATCTTAATTTTTTTTTTCAATATGACAGCAGGCATATAAGTTACACAGAAGTTTGAGACGAACTTTGATCGTAGGTGGGAGAGCTTGGGCACTCAACTACAAGCTCCTTGGCAGCTGGAACAAAAAGGGAAAAGCAAGAGGAGGAAAGTGCCTTAGGGAAACCAGTGCTTCCAAGGCTCAGCTCTAGGGCAAGATTCCCATAGCGTGAGCTAGCTGACTATCATAACGAATTGTCAAAACTACGAATTTCCTGTATCTTCCGCCTGAGATTCTGATGCAAGCAATATCAAGAACTGTGAGGAGTCTGCGATTTTACCACATTTACAAATTAGTCTTCTACAGTTTATGGATGCTGGCAAAAGACCTAAGACTCCCAGTTAGAGGCAAAGAAATTTATACTTCACAGCAATAGTAGCAGGAAGAGAATATCAGTATTAGCATTGGTTTCTCAAGGCCCAGTTCCCACATGGCAATACGAAGGAGGCCAGATGATACCTGCACACACAATGGGTTGCATTACAAGCTTGCCCAACCCACAGCCGACTTGGAATGTGGCCCAACACAAATTTGTAAAATTTCTTAAAACATTATGAGATTTTTTTTAGCTCATTAGCTATTATTGTTAGTGTTAGTGTATTTGTTTAAAGGTTTGTTTTATTGTTTTTGACAGAGACAGAGAGAGACAGAGAAAAGGGGGAGGGCCCAGAGCAGTCTCCATAGTTGTACATCATCAGTTTTTGACGTGGTTTCATTCCACACAGTGGGCAGGCGCAGCACTGGGTGGGAACTGGACTGGGGGCCTCCTGCATGGGAAGTACACCCCAATTTATCATATGGGTTCACACAGGCTGGGGCCAGGACTGGATCCTTGGTCCCTGGAGCTGCAGACATGTGTTCAACCCACTGAGTCATCCTGGCTTCCCCATGTTAGTGTATTTTACATGTGGCCCAAGACAATTCTTCTTCCAGTGTGGCCCAGGGAAGCCAAAAAATTGGGCACCTTTGCATTACAAAAAGGAGCCTGGATGTTGGGCAACTCCAATCTTTAATAATGGTCAGTAAGCCTTCCTGACCTTTGTTCCAGATGAAGACATCTTTGTTAGACTAGATAGTCAACAAACTTGCCTTTTGCTTTAGAGACACTATCCTTCAACGCTGTTTGCTATGCAAACATCCTTGAAAAGATGGTCTGAAACAAGGGAGGTCTGTCTCTGCTCCCAAGACATGCAGAAGACTGAGAGACCCATGGGCAAGTGTCTCCTGACACATAGATGTAATAGTCAGGGTTGTGTTTTGCTTGCATGTTTTTTTTTGTTACTGTTGTTGTTTTTTAATTGCTTTCAACAGAGAGAGAGACAGAGACAGAGAGAAGGGGGAGGCCCCAGAGCAATCTCCGTAGTTGTCATTAGTTTTCAATATAGTTTCATTCTACAGGTGGATGTGGGGCCATGTAGGGCAGGAACCAGGCTGGGACCTCCTACATAGGAAGCACACTTGGGGCGGGAGCCAAACTAGGGGTACACCCCACTTCAGCATATGGGTCTGCATGGGCTGGGGCCAGGATTTGATCCTCGGACCCTGGGGCTGCAAGACAAGTGCTCAACCTGCTGACCCATCCCGCTTCCCCTGTATGTTTTTTACTGTAGTAAAATATACATAACATAAAGTTTATCATCTTTTTTATGGTGGTAAAACATATGTAACATAAAAGAGCTATTTTTACTCACAGTTGTTCTGACACCAAATGTGTGGGGTTTTTCCTCCTGACACCAACTCTGAGAGGTAGCACAGACCCCACAGGTTAAGGGCTCAGTCCCACAAAACTGCCCCCCTAATTCAGATGCCAGTGGGCCTCTTGTACTTCTAACCAACTGGCTATATACAAGAGCTCCCACAACCCCCTCCTCGGGTTTGATCATTTGCTAGAGTGGCTCACAGAACTCAGGAAACACTTTATTTACTGCTACTGGATTATTATAAAGGATACAACTCAGAAACAGTCAAATGGAAGAGACACACAGGGGAAGGTCTGGGAGAAGGGGCCCGGAGTGGAGCTCCCATACCCTGTCTGGGGACACCACCTCCTAGCACTTCTATGTGTGCACCAGCCCAGATGCTCTGTGAACCCTGTCCAGGCTTTTTTTTAAAGAGGTTTCATTATATAGGCATGACTGATTAGGTCACTGGCCATTGGCCATTGAACTCAGTCTCCAGCCTCTCTCCCCTCCCTGGAGATTAGGGGCTAGTGCTGAAAGCTCCAAGACCAAATCAAGCTTGGTCTTTCTGGTGACCAGCCCCCATCTTGAAGTCATCTAGGGGCTCGCAAGAGTCAACTCATTAGAACCAAAGATGCTCCTATCACTTAGCGAATTCCAAGGGACTTAGGAGCTCTGTGTCAGGAACCAGGGGCACAGACAAATTATATATATCTTATACCACACATAAAATTTACCATTTTAAATCTTTTGAATTTATAATTCAGTGCATTCACACTGTTGTACAACCATCACTACTATCCATCTCCAGATTTTTTTTATCATCCCAAACTGAAACTGTGTTTATTAAAAACAACTCCCCATTTCTCCCTCTCTCAGCCCCAGGTAACCACTACTCTACTTTCTATTTCCATGAATTAACTATTTTATCACAGTACCTCACATAAGTGGAATCATACAGGGTTTGTCCTTTTGCATCTTGCTTATTTCACTTACCATTATACCTTCAGGGTTTATCCATGTTGTAGCATTTATCAGAATTTTCTTCTTTTTTTCAGATTTATTTTTATTGTTTTTGACACACAAAGAGACAGACAGACATAGAGACAGAGAGAAGGGGGAGGGCCCAGAACAGTCTCCATAGTTGCACATCATTGGTTTTTCAATATTGTTTCACTCCACAGGTGGGTGTGAGGCTGCACAGGGCAGGAACCAGGCTGGGGGCTTCCCACATGGGAAGCTTGCCCTGATGAGAACTGAGCTGGGGGCACACTCCAGTACGACATATGGGTTCACACAGGCTAGGGCCAGGACTTGATTCTCAGACTCCAGGGCTGCAAGACAAGCACTCAACCTGCAGAGCCATCGTGGCTTCCCCTATCAGAATTTTCTTGCTTGCTTTAGGCTGAATAATATTCCAGTGTATGGCTATACCACTGTTTAACCATTCTTCTGTTGATGGACAGTTAGGTTGTTTCTACCTTTTGACTATTGTCAATAATGCTGCTATGAACATTGGTGTATAAATATTTTTTGAGGTCTCGCTTTTCTTTTATATATATATATATATATATATATATATATATATATATATATATATATATTTATTATTGTTTTTGACAGGGAGAGAGAGAGAGATACAGAGACAGAGGGAGAACTGAACTGGGAGAACTCCCCAGTTCAGCATATGGGTCCGCACGGGCCGGGGCCGGGATTCAATCCTCGGTCCCCAGCGCTGCAAAGTGAGCACTTAACCCACTGAGCCATCCCGGCTTCCCCATCACTTTTCTTTTAATTGTTAAATTTATTGGGGTGACATTGATTGATATCAATTACATTGTTTCCAGGTGTACAATTCTACATTGTCCATACATTGCATTATGTACTCACCACCCAGAATCAGCTCACTTTCCATCACCATATATTTAATTCCCCCTCCCTACTCCCCTCTACCCATCTTTCCCACCCACCTCTCCCCTTACCCTCAGGTAACCACCAAACTATTGACTGTGCCCATGAGTTTTGGTTTCTTTGTTACTTTTAGTTTTATAATTATTCCACCTATTAGTGAGGTCATGTGTTTCTTGATTCTTTCAATCTGACTTATTTTGCTTAATAATATATTTTCAAGGTCCGTTTATGTTGTCACAAATTGCTGTATCTCATCTTTTCTTATTGCTGAATAGTATTCCATTGTATAATGTACCACAACTTCTTTATCCAGTCATCTATCAGAGGACACTTTGGTTGATTCCACCACTTGACTACCGTGAACAGTGCTACAATGTACATTGGGGTACATATATCTTCGCGGATTAAGATTTTCAGGGTTATTGGGTAGATACCCAGGAGAGGGATTGCTGGGTCATATGGCAATTCCATTCCTACTTTTTTGAGGAATCTCCACACTGCCTTCCACAGTGGTTGTACCAGTTTACATTCCCACCAGCAGTGTATAGCAGGGGTGGCCAACAAGTCGATCACGGTCCACCGGTCGATCGCGAGGCCAATTTTGGTCTATCGTCAATCGCTCACAATGTCTGGGGTGGAATTCCGTGTACCATAGACTTTGAAGCAATTGTAGAAGACAAAACTTTCTAGCAATAGTTTAATGCATTCTGGGAATTTGCCAAGGTCATAAATTCCTAGAATTCTGACAGCATGACACTGTGATCTCCGCCCACCCAGACAATACATTTTGACTTATGTGTTACACTTGTCACCGGACGCAATGCGTGAACACAACAGTTACGACTCGACTCATCGAAGAACACAGTTAGCTTGAATATTTGGTAGTGTCATACGGTAGCTTCTTTTCTTTTGTATTAACAGTATTATTATCAATCAATATTATTTATCCTCGGTGACCACGTTGAGTTTCAATTTTTCTTCTGTTTAAAATGTAAGTACCTTTTCTTTGTTTTTAATTAAATTGCTTTTCTTACCTATCTATTTCCTTGATAAGTGAGCATTCTCGGCAACAGATCTCTAAACTGTGGTCATTACACTGAGAGAAAAATAAGGGACAGTATTACAAATATATTAGGAATAACAATAATTCTATTTAAATTAAAAAGTCAGTATTGTAAACCGTAATCAATATATTGTAACTTTAACATACTTCTTGTAAATTTGAATATATCTATATTAGATTTTAATATACTTGTATTGTTGTCCCCAATCGTAATATGCAGTATTGTTATTATTTCTCTCAATGTAACGGAGATAATTGCCGCAATTCATGAGTTTTTGAATTTTCTAGGAAAATATTTAATTCAATATTTATTCTTTAAATTGTCATATTTCTTTGCATTCTAGTATACCCATGAACATGAGTAGTAAACCGAAAAATCGAAAACTTATCACTTCAATGAGGAATGGGAACTCGATTACTTTTTTACAATGGTGAATGATAAATGTTGTTGTTTAATATGCCTTACCTCGGTAGCCATTGCTAAAAAGGGTAATCTGGAGAGACATTTTTTAGCTTTACATAACAAGTATCAAACAGATTATCCACCAAATTCTGAACTGAGAAAACATAA
>PVKE010024044.1:0-24124 GCA_004027555.1 Craseonycteris thonglongyai | reverse complement strand
AAAAAAAAAAAAAACCTAAATGAAAATGACCTGAACTTTTCACCAACCACTCGTGGCTCTTGCATCATGACAATGCATCACCTCCCATGACACTGTCTGTGAGGGGATTTTTAGCCAGTAAACAAAGACAGTATTGGAACACTCTCCCTGCTCACTTGATCTGGCCCCCAGTGATTTTTTGTCTTTGCCCAAAGATAAAGGAAATATTGAAAGGAAGACCTTTTTATGACATTCAGGACAGCAAGGGTAATATGATCACAGCTCTGATGGCCATTCCAAAAAAAAGGTTCCAAAATTGCTTTATTTTATTTCATTTTAATGTTTGAGAGAATAGATAGAGAAGTGGGGAAGGCCTAGTGCAGTCTCCATAGCTGTACATCATTAGTTGTGACATAGTTTCATTCCAGACAGGTGAATATGGAGCCACAAAGGGTGGGAACCAAACTGGGCACCCCCACTTGGGAGGCAAGAACTTTGCCATCATCCCAGCAGTTAACAGCTGCACTGCAGTTCAACATGTGGGTTTGCATGGGCTGCAGCCAGGATTCAATGCCCAGACCGCACAGTTGCAAGGCAAGCACTCAACCTGTTGAGCCATCCCAGCATCCCCCCAAATTGCTTTGAAGAATTGTTGGCAAAAAGCTCAGGTCATTTTTTCTAACTTTTTCACACAGCCTTTTTAGCACTTCCAAATAATGAACTTCCTTGACTGTTTGTCCAGTTGGTACAAATTCACGACCTTCTTATGAAGGACTGACTACATAGGCCCTTGCAGACTCTTAACAGTTTTGCACAAATGCACATACCACACTTTGAGAAGCACTGACACTGCTTCACTTTCTCTTATATCAGCCTCAGCATGGGTTACTCCTACAATAAATCTAACCATTTGACCCTCAATGTGGTCTCTAACTATCAGTTAACTGAAAATTAGTTATTTCCCCTTTCTCTTTTATTCTTTTTTTTTTTTTAATTTTTTAATTTCATTCAAGGAAACTTCAGGCCTGCTTACAAGCAGTACTATTCTGACATGGGAAATTGCCATGAAGAAAGAGGAACAGTATGATTAACTATGTACGTTGATGCATGGATAATGTCTTAATGTTGGTGCAGTACCCAAACCATGACCAACTTATCCCGTCATGGGAGTCATCTAGCCATGAGTGCCCTAGTTGTTCTTAAGCACTTGATCCACTACTCCAGTGTAGCAAAACGCCTTCCTGAGGCAGTCTTGGAAATAAAGAGAAAGTGAAAGACAAAATTGGCTTTGTTCTTACCTTGGGAATGTCAGTTCAGGCGCCTATGAAGAGGTTCCATCTGAGTCACCAGAAGTGTCACTTGAGGCTCAGAGTGATGTCTAAGAGGGGACTCAACCTGTAGCAACAGTGATAGGGTTCTTGTCTCTGCACAAGAAAGAATTCAAGAGCCAAACTGATGCAGCAAAGTACAGAAATTTATTTTACACCAAAGTATGCATTTGAAAAGTAAGTGCAGGAGAACTCAGAGTGGAGTCACAGTGAAGAAGTCCTAACCCTGGGTACAGTAGACTCTCTGTTAACCAGAACATGAGCAACCAGCACTGTCAAGCAATTGGTAAAAAAAAAAAACCAATTAAATTTGAAATAATACTTCAAATAAAAATGAAAATAAAATCAATCTGTAGTGGAAAAGTAACTTTAAACTTGGCACACCATGCCGTGAGTAAGCCCATGATTTGTGTACCACATGTTTCTCTCTCACTCAGCCATTTCACTATGTATAAACATAAGGGTTGGTTGGAATCTATTATTACTCAAACTTTGTGTTCTCACCCAACCCCAAGTACACAGAAATAGGTCTCAAGTATGTGTGAATGCATAATTCTTCCCCTCAAGCAGAAGAGAGAAATATGGAAGTGGCTTGAGAAAGGTGAGAGTCATGCAGTGCTCATGAAAGAATGTAATGTAGGTTCATCCATGATCTATGACATCAGGCTCAGTTTTAGAAAATAAAGGTGTTTTATGTTAAGTCAGAGAGTGACAAGAATGTGGAAAAGGGTCATACTCTTCATACACCGAAAATGGAAGTGCTTGGCCAGGCCATATATGAGTGTTTTTCACTGAAAAGGTCTGAGGCTGGTTGTATTTCTGGACCCACGTTGCAGGAAAAAGCAAGAGAATTCCGTAAGAAAAATGAACATTGTAAGTCAGTGTTTATTTGCATGTGGCTGGCTTACCCGATTCAAGGTTCATCATGGCATCCATGGTGGAGCAGAAATCAGCTGATTTTGAGGCTGCAGCTTCATTTTATGACGTGATTAGTGAATTGGTTACAGAAAATGGCTTGACCCCAGAGCAGATTTATAATGCAGATGAGAATGGGTTAAATGGAAGTGTGTCTAATTTACTTTGGCTGGAGTAATGAGAAGGAAGCTCACAGGTTAGAGCTAAATAAAGAATGTATAACTGTGCTCATTTGTGCAAATGCTCTGGGAAATCATAAGATAAAGTTCTGTGTGGTGAGCAAATTTGCTAAACCAAGGTGCATTAAAGTTCAAATTAACCTTCTTGTAGATTAGCATGCACAGAGTAACACTGGGATGTCCTCAGTGTTAAAAAAAGTTTATGAGAGAAAGGAATACCAGAGAATAGTCAAGTTCTGTTGCTCCTGGATAACGTTTGCTCACATTCTCCTGCAAAGGAGCTCATTAATGGCATTTTCATATGTCATCTTCCAGCTCATGTCACAAGTCTGATGACCAATAGATCAGGCAGTGACACAGAATGTAAAAATGTTTTACAGGCATGACTTCATGTGAAAAATAATTAATTCTGATTGGAAAATTTGGGACTTTAGAAAAAATACAATCTCAACGATGCTACCTACACTGTCAGTTGTTCTTGTGAAAAGTGAAATATTACAGAAATGTTGAAGAAAGTGTGGCCAGCTATGATGTCTGTGAAATCCTCCTCCTTCTCTGACAACTTTGAGGGGTTTCTAGTCAATAGTGCAGCTGCCAGTGACTGAGCTTAGGATGAAATCTGTGAGTTAGTTGACTCTGCTAATGACAAAATGAATTTGTCTTGAGATGAACTCAACAACTGGCTTGCTGTGGATGAAGCTATTCCAGTAACTCATACACTTAACACAGAAAACATCATAGAAGCTGCTGTGAGTTGTAGAAAAATAAATGTTGGAGAGGAGGAAGAGAGTGATGATGATGGGTGGGAGGTGGAAAAAGTATCCTGGCAGAGAGCTACTGCAGCATTTGAAACAGGAATAGCTTTTGCAGAACAGCAACCCTTCTTCACTTCTCAGCATGTTATGCAGCACATGCCACGCAAAACCTAACTTCGTGTGAGAGGCATGGGGCCTCAAAGCAAGTTGATGTTCCTTCATTTTTCAAGAAAGTTGCACACAAGTTGGCCAGCATCATCCACTGATATAGATCCAAAAGCGTCCACATCCTCATTTCCTGATCTAGTCCCAACTACATCATCCTATCCTGACGATCCTGATGTGATGTCTACCCAGTAAACTCTCTACCCCTACTATAACAGTGTTACGTGTATATGTGTGTGTTTTCTAAGTTACATGAAGTTAAAAACAATTATGTTAGTGAAGTTAAGTTGAAAAGTTTTTTGACTGCCCTTTAACTAAAATTGCACATTGCATTCACAAAGCTTTTTTTGTAATAAAACTGTGTTACCTTAAGTTTGTATTTATTTGTCTTAATTTGCTTTTAATTTTAAATATTAATCTCAAGGTAATACAGAGTTTATGGTATGGTGTGGTATGGTACTGTGTGGTATGGTATGGTATAGTGTAGTATGGAGTATAGTATTAGTTAGGCCTATTTTTAATAGTTACTCTGAAGTAAACAGAAAGTACATTTATCCAGCATCTACCAATAGACATTTATTTCTGGAGTCTGGGAAGTCCAAAATTGAGGCAGAATCATTTTCTGATGAGGTTCCTTCTTCTGGCTTGCTGACTGCCACCTTCTGACTAAGTCTCCACATGGCAGAGAAAGCCCTCGTGTCTCTTCTTTTTATAACAGCACTAATCTCATCATGGCAGCTCTACCCCCATGGCCTCTTCTCAACATAATTGCCTCCCGGGAAAGCTGGGATGACTCAGCAGGTTAAGCGCTCGCTTTGAAGCCCCAGGGATCGAGTATCGAATCCCAGCCCCGGCCCATGCAGACCCATGTGCTGAACTGGGGTGTGCCCCCAGTTCAGTTCTTGCCAGGGCCTATGTGGGAGCCGCTGGCCCAGTTCCTGCCCTGTGCAGCCCCCGCCCACCTATGGAGTGAAACTATATGGAAGGCTAATGCTGTCAGCTGTGGAAACTGCTCTGGGCCCTCCCCCTTCTCTCTGTCTCTCTCTGTCTCTGTCTCTCTGTCTGTCAAAAGCAATAAAATAAATCTTTAAAACAAACATAATTGCCTCCCAAAGGCCCTGCCTCCAGATACCATCACATTGAAGACAAAGGCTTCAACATCTGAATTGACAAGGAGGAAAGAAGGACACAAAAATTCATTGTATAACTATTTATCATCTACCTATCATCTACCTATCTAATCTATCTATCCATCTATCATCTATCTATCTGTCTATCCATCTATCCCTATGTATAGAACAATAACAAAATAGCTTATAAATCGCTTTGCTACATTATTTTATTTTACCCTTTTAAAAATCTTGGAAGGTAAATAGGTCATAGAAAAAGCACCTAGTTCACTGGCACACTTGGAGGATGAGTTATTTATGATTTCACAGCCAATAAATAGCAGTGCAAGGAATTCAACCCACATTTTCTCTGCCCTCTCCTCCCTGCCATTTGTTGACTCCAGTCCAGTTACATTAGTTTACTAACTGCTCCTTGAGGACACCAGGCATCCTTCCTCTGGGGCTTTGCAGTGATTATTCCCATTATATGGAACATTTTTCCCTCAGATACCTGACTCAATCACCTCCCTCTAGGTTGTTCAAATTCTACCTTCCCAGTGATGCTTATCCTGTCCACTGTTTAAACTGAAAACCCTGCTTGTATCTCCCTACAATCTCAGTCCTCCATATACAGCTTTATTCTCCATAGCATTTGTTACTGGCTAACCTACCAGATAACTTACACGTGTCTATTGTTTCTTTTCTCCCCTCCAGCTAGAATGTAGGTTCCACAAACTCACGAAGTTTGCCCTTATTAAGTCTAGTGGAGGCTGCTGAACTCTAGGGTCAGCCAGAGCTGGGTGCAATTGTTAACTTGTATGCTTTGTTATTTTAGCAGTTTAGCTTATTAAAGTGGATCTTTCCTGATATCTTTAAGTTACATGATAAATTCTAAGTAAATTTAAATCTTTAATAATTACAGAGCATGCATGAGCTCTTTCTTACTTTGTTCCTCCAGACTCAGGAATCAAAATGCCCAATTCATCTTCTCTGGGAAAAGTCGGAACATGTGAGGATGACTGACTTAAGTCTGAATTAAATCAGAGGTCATACACATAAAAATATTTAAACATTTTTAAAAACTGAAAGCATAAAGTGTGGTTTCCCGTGACACATCAGGGATTATCTAGCCCCCATCGAAGTCAGAGTAGTGGAGAGAGCAGAGAGACGTAGAGGGAAGAGGCAACGGTGAGGCTCCACATCTCCAGCTCCTCTGGACCTCACTTCCTCCTGGACCACCATTCCTTACACTCAAAACAAGATTTCAGGAGTCAGCACATGCAATCATAACATGTGGCTACTTCCACATCCCAGTCACTGGGATGCAGAATATTTCACATAGTTAAGTCTGGTTTAACATGTCACCATTCGTGTCAGTTCTTCCACTACAGCTAAGTTAAAGAATAAAAACACCGCATGGGGAAGCCAGGATGGCTCAGTGGGTTAAGCGCTCACTTTGCAGCCCCGGGGACCGAGGATCGAATCCCGGCCCCGGTCTGTGCGGAACCATATGCTGAACTGGGGAGTTCCCCCAGTTCAGTTCTCACTGGGGTGACACCCCAGCCCAGTTCCTGCCCTGTGCAGCCCCACGCCCACCTGTGGAATGAAAGTATGTGGCAAAACCAATGATGTACAACTATGGAGACTGTTCGGGGCCCTCCCCCTTCTCTCTGTCTCTGTCTCTGTATCTCTCTCTCTCTCTCTGTCAAAAGCAATAAAAATAAATCTTTAAAAAAATAATAAGGGGAAGCCGGGATGGCTCAGTGGGTTAAGCGCTCACTTTGCAGTGCCGGGGACCGAGGATCGAATCCCGGCCCCGGCCCGTGCGGAACCATATGGTGAACTGGGGAGTGCCCCCCGTTCAGTTCTCTCTCTGTCTCTGTATCTCTCTCTCTCTCTCTCTCTCTCTCTGTCAAAAAATTAATAAATAAATAAATAAAACTTAAAAATAATAATAATAATAAAGACACTGCAACAGGGGCAGATTAACAAGACTTTTATATATACAAGTATAAAAAGAAACATATAACCTGGGAAAGGGCCTATTGAGGCAAAAGACTAGAGGAAAGGGAGGCACCTATAAACAGCGGTCGGTGGGTACATCAGTGAAGGGGATGCTGCCCCTGGGTGATGCACTTTCATAATCGGAAGTGCCATGTATAAGGGGAATTTGTTTTTCCAGAAATGCAGAGACTAGAAAATGACAGCTTAGGAAAGAGGCGTGGTATCCACAACACCAGCGTCAGTAATAGGAGGGGAGGTCTGGGGGCCAATGGGATGGTTTGGGTTAAGGCAGAAGTACTTAAATGCAGGTGGGCCAGTGGAGGACACTCGGAATTAGAGGTGCTTTTGGTCCACCCTGGAAGACAAAGAGATCTTGTATTGGAGTCTAGGAAATGTCTAAAAATGGTAGCCTGGCATGGGGGAGTAGTGTCCATGTCAATGATATTGGAATCTAAAGTAGGCTGGGTGGTAACCCCCGTGACTAGCTTGGCTGAGCTGGAAAGGGTGGCATACAGGTGATGGCGAGGCTGTTCGCCACGACCTTCATTTTATCTTTGATCTTGTTTCACTGACATTCAGTGTTCTCCAAGGTGTCCAGATTTTTGTCAATAGCTAGGCACAGAAGCTTACAAGGTACAGGAAGACCATGCTGATGCCATGGCAGTGGTGGTGGGGGTAATGACAGTGGCATGGACATTTTACATTGGCTGGGCTTACTCCTGACAGATACCAGTGAGAAAGAGCTCCCAGATGGGATGTCTTGAGTCTTTTGCCACGTATCTCCTTATCCAACATCAGTGTTCCAGGATCACTGGGCAGATGGTCTCCACCCAGCACTTCCTTCGTGGATCTCTCTGGCAGCAAGGAGCAGCATGGGGCTGGGGCAGCGAGCACGGCTGCTTCTAAATCAGGCTTTGGAGGAGGCAGGACATCTCCAATAGGGCTGCATGTGACCACTTGGCCTGCGGAGGATGAGCTCATGGGAGACATCTGGGCGTACTCCCTCAAGCTGCGTTGTGCGACCAGAGACCCAGGATTGCCCTTGAGGGAAGTGAGGACTCTGTTGGTCTGTGGGGGCCTGGATCTCAGTGGTTGATCACCACTGTTCTGATAATCCTATCTGTTGGTCACTACATGATCCTCTTTGCTTTTTGCCATCTTTTCTGGGGTCTTCTTGAATCCTCACCTCCATCTCCTTTGGCCAAGGGAGTGGGATGCTACTGGATGACGCTACCAGCTTCATAGCCTTGACAACCCGCTCGGTGGTGAATATGGAGGAGGAAATTTGCACCCCAGAGGAGGGACATTTATGATTCTTCAGGAACCAAACATCATAGAATCAGAAGCAGACAGCATGGGCCTCTTTAGAGGGTCCTTCTAGCTCACCAAGAGGAGAGTACATGTCCTGTGGGTTAGGATACCTCCTCCTCCACTTGGTGTGAGAGACAGAGCCACCTACCATCCTGGGGACTAAGAGGGTGCAGGGCAGATGTGGGAGCAGCAGGGTGGTCGGGGCCAGGTGGGCCATCATCACAGCACACAGGGGAAACCACCAGGCCATGGACACTAGGCAAGGGCCTGAGGTAGAGTGGAACACAACACTTACTTAGAAAACTGCCCATAGAGAGCCAGGTGTGCGCCAAAGGAACCATGGGTAAAGTATGAAATGAAGCGGTTGCCCTTAGCTCCAACTCTTCTCATGTTCTAGCATGCACTGAATAAACTATCCAACCAGGCACCGGTGACATCTTCCTGGAATGTCACAGGGAAAGGTCCAACCTTGAAATAACGGTGTAGTAGGTCAGAGAGCAAGCCCCAATGGCGGGTCAACCTATTCTGGGATGACTTCCCAAAGCAGGTTGCAGGTGTTTGGCCATGGCTGCCACCACCCAGATCGTGCCCAGGTGTAGCCCACCTCTGAGACCTGTCACAGGCTGGTTCACACACAGAGTCAAACCCGGGTCACAGCAGTCCCAAATCCTGACCACTAGACTATCAAGGAGGACCAATCCCAGGTGTCCAATTAGTTCCACTGTATCAGGTTTGCCATGGGCAGCAATTGACAGCTATCAAACCTGGAGGCTGCCAACAGACCAAAAGGTAAGAAAAAAGGAAGCCAGATGGCGTGGAAAAACAATCCCAGGAACTGAAAAAGCCATTGTGACAGATTCCTGGACAGAGACAGATGGACAGACAGATGTGAGAAAAGAAAAGAAGTTGAGAAGACCTTTGCGCTACTCACATATGCTGTGTACATGCCCAGGACCACAGCATAGAGTTGCTCAGGTTATGTCCTACACAAGTTTCCCTGGCCAAGGTGGCAAGTGGGGGCTGAAAACTATTCTGTTCTCCACTTGCCATGTCAGGGCCCTAGTGCAGAGCTGCCTCCACCAGGAGAGAGGAATGGCTTTTTCTAATTCACTTGAAGGGGCCAGTTGGGCTGATGGTCTTTTCTACCAGGGATGGGGTCCTTGAGGTAGGAATCAAGTCCCATCTATCTCTATGATTCCAATTTCTACCACAGTGCCTATCACAATTCAGTGTTGAATGAAATGTTTGAATGAATAAGTGGTGAGAGATTCATTTATTTGTGAGAAATGAAAAATAGAGAGGAACGCACAGATAAACATTTCATTCAGTTCTAAAGGTAAATCAACTGAATTATAGGTAAAAGGTCTGGGATTTACTAATGTGCTGCTGAAAAATCCAAGTCTTCAAAGCCCCATCTTACTAAAAGGATCATAGGCATTCATGAACAGAAATGTAGAGCTATAGTCAGCACCTTTAGAAGACTCATCAGAACCAGCAAAAATAATAATAATAAAATAAGATAGGCTGCCCAGAAGCAACACCAAATCATCCTGTCTTTTCAGATCTAGTGGAAAATAAGGGAGACTCTGAGAATATTTCTTCATCAGAAGACTTACAGGCTACTGAAGGCAGCAGTAGCTAATATAGCAGAAACATCCTGAGGACAAAAAGAGGTAAAGACAGAACCATGTACTTACCTAGGAGGTGGAAGTCAAAAACAAGACAGAGACTGTTAGGTAGGGGAAGTGGGGTTCCCACAACTGCCAAGGGCCTGGGCTTGGTTGAGCCCAAATAAAGAAGCATCTTATACTTAATAGTTGATACTTTAATTTTTAAATTAAATTTATTGGTGTGACATTAATGACATTATGTAAGTTTCAGGTGTACAATTCTATAATACATCATCTGTATATTCTATGTGTGCTCACCACCCAAACTCTGGTCTCCCTCTGTTACCATTTATTTGACTTCCCTTTACCCTCTTTTTCTCCCTCCACCCCTTCCCTGCATCTCTTCTGGCAACCATTCTTAGGTTGCCTATGCCTCTGAGTTTGTTTATTTTGTTTGTTTGTTGCTTTCTGTTTTGTATTCAGTCTTTTAAATGGGGTTTATTTGATCTGCTTTGCAAGAGTTCCTCAGTTGTTTCCATGTAAGGCTCTCTGACAAAACTCTAAGCTCCCAGAAGTTGGGCCAAGACTTAGACAACTTCTATGTTCTTGAACTCATGTGATGCTCTGTGAAATGAAGTAGGCACTGGATTTGCAGGGAGTTTACAGTTGTCATTGATGATAAAAATAAGGAAGTGCAAAGTAGTAGTAAACCTCAGCCAAAATATCCAGAATTTCACTTTGGTACCGTGACAGAGATTCCTCTGAGAAACATATCCTTGCAAAAACCCAACCTGTACTTTGCCTGTTACATCATGTTGTTATCATTAAGGCCAGTTTCTGATGCTATGACTATGGTTCTCTAAGGGGAACTGAGAATCTTGAGTACTGCATGCTATCATGTAACTTCAGGATAAAATGTTATTCAAAACAAAACCTAAATCTCTCTCTCTGTGTCTCTCTGTCTCTCTGTTTCTCTCTCTATCTCTGTCTGTCTCTCTCTCTCACACACACACAGAAAGAAAAATAGGGTAAGCTCTCTGAATTTTCATTGCCCACATACCAAAATTTAATCCCACATTGCCATCACCTCAGAGACACTGCAGTGAACTATTAGGAGGAGACAGAGAAATTTGGGCCTGATCTTTGCATCTGTGGGACTTTCTGACCTAGTTATCTAGGGCCAGCTTTGTGATCATGGAAATGATGCATTACTTGAAAGAATAGATAAGGTCTTTTTTGGCACATTGCAATCATGAGACTTAACATTGATAATTGCCCATGGTCTACAGGCTACAGGCTATACCGGTGTCAATAATTGTGTAATTACAAAGTTTCCTCTTTTAAGGCAATAACATACGCTGAACTTCACATACTTATTTCCTGGGTCATTTCTAGGAGGAAGTTAGGCAAGTTCGTTTCATTTCTTCTCTCTCTTTTTTTTCCAAACTAAATAGGCCAAATAGCAAATACTAACTTTTAAAAGGCTTTCAATTGTTTAAAAATGCAAGCTCAGTTTAGAAAGTCTTAAAGTTAAAAAAAAAAGGATCCCTCCAACGCTACTAACTAGTATAACCTGTAGATTTCAAGTCATAGAGAAAATCAAAACATGAAAAACTGTGTTCATAAAGTCATTAAGTGAACCAAACGCAGGCTATACTCTTCCACTCTGAGACTCAGTGGAATTTGGTAAGTAAAATAATCTGGAAATCCTAAATGTCAAATTCAAAAATTAGGAAAATATGTGAATATTGATCATTACTTTAATTCAATGGATGTTCTTTCACATGGTTATTTTGTTTTGTTTTGTTTTTCAAACAGGTTGGAAATGTTTTGACACACTTGTTTGCTGTTTCTGCGTCTTGGAAGAAAGCTATATGCACCATCTCAAATACTATTTGGCACCAAAAAAGAAAAGAATAAAATCCATTCAGGAAGGTTAGAGAAATCCCAGAACATTCTTATCAAGTAATCCGGTTTCATCCTTTTGAAAAAAATTGACTCTGGAAATTTGATTACTTACAAGATATTTCTTCTGAGTGTCAATAACACTTTTCCTTCTTAGTCAGCTCTTCTTTCGTGATTTATTTCCCTGATTCTCTGAAGAAATCTGAAATAGAGGATGCCAGGAGAGTTTGACAGGTTGAGGGCTTGCCTTGCAACTGTGAGGTCTGGTGATTGAGTCCTAGCCCTGACCTGTGCAGGCCCATGTGCTGAACTGCGGTACCACTGGTAATGACCAGATGGCAGAGAGGGCTCTTGCCTCTCATGCTGGAGGCCCCTGGTTTGCTTCCTGCCTCAGGTGGCTCCACATCCACCTGTGTGGAATGAAATTATGTCACAGCAAATGATGTGCAGCTATGGAGACTGCTCTGGGCCCTCCTCCTCCTTTCTCTCTCTTTCTCCTTCTCTCAAACAATAAAATAAATTCTTAAAAAAAAAAAAAGAAATTTGAAATTATCTAATTTCTTTGGAAACCACGTAGTAGGCTGTCAAATGTCTTACTTTATGATATGAAATTGCACTGAAGCTGAGTTCTGAAGTTTCAAACATCAAACTTTGATTTAAACATCAACAGTACATATAAATGGGGGCGGGGGTCATAACAACTCAACCTGTAATATACCCCTTCAAAAATGTAAGACATGTGGGTGGAAGAGCTGAGTGGGGGTAGTAGGGAGGGGGAATCAAACACACAGTGATGGAAAGTAAGCTGACTCTGGGTGGTGAGCACATAATGCAATGTATAGACAATGTAATGTAGAATTGTACACCTGGAAACAATGTAATAGATATCAATTAATGTCACCCCAATAGATTTAACCAAAAATAAAAAACAATAAATAAATAAACACCAAAAGTGTTTGAGTCAATATGTGTGGCTCGACATATATTTCTAAATAACTGACAAACACAAAGTTCATACTATGTGTCAGGAACTATTATTCTTTGTGCTTTACAACTACTGTCTCATTTAATCTTCATAACAAAATCCTCATAATCCTCCTGTGAGTTAGATACCATAACTCGCCCCATTTGACATATGAGGAACAAAGAGTAATTTGCCTAGAGTCATAGAGCTGGTAAGTGACAAAGCCATGATAGGAACCTGGCAGTCGGCCTCAAAATCCATAGCTCTAACTACTATATGTGATTGCCTCACCTAGCACCCTATTTGCCCAGGTGAAAAATCACATTGACTCCTGGTAGCCACCCTTCTCCAATTTATCCACTTGAGTAACTGAATGCCGGAGTTTAATAGAACTCCATTCTCTAACAACTTCCTTTACCAAAGTCCACAGGAGAAGCTGCCTATTTGCCTGTGAAGACTTGTTCACTCCTATCTGAAGGGGCATAATGGAGACTAACACTCTATCTGTTGTACTAGGGTGAGAAAGGTAAGTTTCCTTGTTCATTTAACATGAAGAGTTTCTTAGGTTTAGGGGTTTCCTTGCCCCTCCCTCCAATGCCACCAGCTACAGGTGAGAAGGTCTCCTGGGTATCAAGTTCACACCATCTGCCTCAAACAAAGACAGGTCATGTGCTCCCTATACAGCAACTTTGTGCCCCAGCTTTACTGCTACCTGCATCTTTCATCTGCAGGAGTTTAAGAAAATGAGAAGAAATTATGAAGATTTTGCTCCTTAGAAATGCAGATAAACCTCATTAGCTTTCATTTTTTTCAGCTACGAGTAAAACCAACATGATTAAAACAAGGAAAGAAAGCCCCAGGTTCCTGTACTACCAATTATATTCTTTGGGCAAGACAACATAAAACCTTGGGATAGTAGAGCTGGAACATCATCCCCCACATTTTACAGATGAGAAAACAGACCTAAGGGGACTTACAGCATGTTCATCACACACAACTAATCTATGACTTTTAAAATGTGTATTTCATTTTTAGCTTATTTTCTTAAAAAAGAAAAGAATAGAAATTAATTAGCTTGTCTGCCCACTGGAAATGGTTCATGAATAAGGCTCATGACCTGAAATCAGTTATTGCCTTATACAAAAGAAACTGCAGTTACTGTGCTCAACCCCAAAATGGGTCATTCTAGAGCCTAGAACTTATATATCGACATGAAAACAGAGGAGCACGTGGTCTTTGGTCTCTTGGCTGCTTGTACCACTTGCTGTTGATTTCTAGCCTGTCCTTTAGCATCTGCTGGGCTTTATTGCCCTTGGTAGGCACAGAGATGTTCCCACAAAAGTCCTCACTCTTGATCACAGGTCTATCACAAGGGATTTTGCCACTGCTCTTGCCCATATGCTCAGTCCAGGCCACTATAAGTATCCATCCATGCCTCCCCCATTAGAAGTCTCATCCTCTCTGGATTAATATGCAAAAGTGCAATCAGATCCCTAATCTTACAGAACCTACCGGTACTACAAATTTGTTTCTCTCAATTCCTTGTCCATGTCAGTCTTATGCATTCTCCTTTCTCTTTAGGGTTATGCCACTTCCATGCCTCTTCCCATCCAAAACTCCAGTTCGTACTATCCTAAAGACTTTCCAAAGCAAATGTCATAGTGCCTCCCTGAGACTAGGAATCCCTGACCTCCAGGACACAAAGCTGGGTTTATGCTTTCTTCCAGGGGAAGCATAGAGCAGAAAACAAGGTCTCTGATATCCTGAACCAATTGTTGTATAATTGTATGTTTAATATCTGACTCTCTCTCCAAATTATAAATGTCATGAATTAAGAATTAGGATTAAGTTAAAGTTAGATTGAGAATCTTTCCATTTTATTCATTGTTTGCATCCCATGTGCCAGCACCAGCCCTGGTAAATAAAAGCCATTCAATATTTGAGAGGGAAGAAAAAGAGAGAGCAGGGAAGAGAGAGAGAAAAGAAGGGAAGGGGAGAGAGAGAGAAGACTGACTGCAAGGCCCCACAGAAATAACAAGAGTCTGGTATAAAATAGTCTCAGAGGAGACAGAGAGAAAGGGATGAGAATGAAGTTGAAAATAATTAAGAAGAGATCATTGACAGAGCTTAATAACAAATTTGCTATGAAAGATGTGAAAGACGCCAGTCAAGGATGATTCTGAATTTTTTTAATTAACTAACCTAAATGTGGGACTGTGAGAGAAAGATTGTGCTTGGTTGTGTTGGTAAAGGGTGATAGATTGTGGAGGGCTTGTGAACAGTGAGTCTATTTCATAAACTGTAAGATATCTGGGGAGGATGTCCAGTGGACAAAAAGATTTGTAGTCTCACTGTTTTAAGTACATGTGAATAGGAAAACAAAAATGAAATTGTGAAATGGACAAAGTGAACTTTAGAAACTCCTTTCTATTGTAGAACCTATTTTTTTAGATCCCCAGTTTCCTAATTTTTACCCAAATTTGTTCATCCACATCTGCTCTTAAGAAATAATCTGGGGGATACCAGAATAGCTCAACAAGTTGAGTACTTGCCTTGCAACTGCAAGGTCCGGGGACCAGATTTCGGCCCCAGCCCATGCAAAACCCATATGCTGAACTGTAGTGAAACTGGTAACAGTTGGGATGACTTAACAGTGAAGGTTTTCACCTCCCATGAGGGAGCCCACCAGTTTGGTTCTGCCCTGTGAAGCCCCACATCCTCCTGTGTGGGATGAAACTATGTCACAACTAATGATGTACAACTATAGAGACTGCTCTGAACCCTCCCTGCTTCTCTCTCTCTCTCTCTCTCTCTCTCTCTCTCTCTCTCTCTCTCTCTCTCTCATCTCAAAACAATACAATGAATCTAAAAAGAAAAAGAAATGATCAGATAATCTCGGATAATGTTTAAAAAGTAAACTATTAATGAGACACAATGAGTTAGCTCTCTCCTGTTGTACCTGCAGCACCATGAGATAAGAAGCCAGGTTATATGTCAATAAAGTGAGACACCACGAGGCTAAGTGACTTGACCAAGGTCACACAGTCAGTTAATAATGGAGCAGGAAACATACCCTGGTACTGAGTCTCTAGAGTCCATTCTTAAAACCATTATGCTGAGAATGAAAGTATGAGGATGAAACGTTAAAAAGAATGTAAATGTGCGGTAAATTGTGTGGGGGGACCCTCAGCAAGATTCAGATCCCATTGTGTAGGTCACCGTACTCTCATCCTACGAACTTATGACTATGACGACATGGGCTCTGCCAAGAATTGACTTCAGACAACTTAATCTCTTTTAGTTTCATTTCCCTCACACATGAAGTAAAGGGAAAAGACCCAAGTACAAGATTACTCCTTGTAGTATCACTTTGTAATAGCAAATGACTGGAAATGACCTAAATGTCTATTGATAGGAGAACTGATTTTAAAAAATGATTATATTAGGGGAAGCCGGGATGGCTCAGTGGGTTAAGCGCTCACTTTGCAGCGCCGGGGACCGAGGATCGAATCCTGGCCCCGGACCGTGCAGAACCATATGCTGAACTGGGAGCTCCCCTAGTTCAGTTCTCTCTCTATCTCTGTATCTCTCTCTCTCTCCCTCTCTGTCAAAAATACCGTAAATAAATAATTAAAGAGAAAATTCTAAAATTAAAAAAAAAAAATGATTATATTATACATCCATAAAATAAAATATAATGCAGCCATAAAAAGAAGTAAGATAAAATAAATCTCTTATACTGCTATAGAGTGATTTCTGGGATATATAGTTACATTAAAAAAAAGCAATAGTGCTGAACTATGTATATAGTATGCTACAATTTGAGTAAATAAAGGTTTATATATGCTTATATGTGCATACATACAGGATAATTATAGAATTGGTTGCTTCAGGAGAACTGGGTGGATGGGGAATAGAGAAACGAGGAGGGGGTCTGCACCAGTTAGGATCCCAGCAGGAAATACTTGGCACACTTAAAAAGCATAATAGGAAGGAATTTAATGAAAAAATGATTTACAAAGGTATGGTTAGGGCTAAGGCATCCAACAAAGAATAGTGATGTACCCACCCTTGGGATAGCTAGAGAGAATAATTACCATGTTTAGGCCCCAAGGGTCAAAGGGAGGAGTAAATGGTTACCTAAACTCAGAGAGAGAACTGTTAACTATAGAAGCAACCACTAGACAGGAACTGTAGCCTTCCCTAGATGAACCCATAGCTTAGCTGGAAAGGAGCGGGGAAATAAATACCCTGACCCCATTCTCCTCCTGCCCTCAGGCCTCTTGCTACTACTGTCCCAGTGGGCAAACCTACCAGAAGCCCTAGTTCAGGGACACTGTCAATGAGGCCTTAGAGTTGAGGCCTCTCTTGGGGCCCAAGGTAGGGTGGACAATGGATCTAGAGGGCAGACAGAGAATGTCTGCTGAAAAGACTGTATACCCATTTTATCTTGTAAACGTAGAACTGTATGAATAGATAACATTGGAAGAGTAATTGATTTTGCATACACAATGAAAGAAACTTAAAAATAAAACATAAAATGAGAGATTAGAGCAAATGGTTTCAAATTCTCTCCCTGGATCCAAATTCTATGTATTTCCTTGAAGCATGAGTTTTTCACCTAAATCATAGTCCATGGCTCCACCTAGTGTCAAAGTGATGCCTCACTGATTTCTTTTTGTTTGTTTGTTTTTTGTTGTTGTTTTTTATACAGAGAAACAGAGACAGAGAGAGACAGAGAGAGGGGGAGGGCCCAGAGCAGTCTCCATAGTTGTACATCATCAGTTTTCAACATGGTTTTATTCCACACAGGTGGGGAGGGGCTGCGCAGGGCAGGAACTGGGCTGGGGGCCTCCCTCACAGGAGGTGCGCCCCCTCAAGCCAGGGGCCAAACTGGGGGGCAAGAGCCAAACTGGGCCTCCTGCATTGGAAGCACACCCCAATTCAGCATATGAGTCTGCAAGGGCCGGGGCTGGGATTCGATCCTAGGTCTCCAGCGCTGCAAAGTGAGCGCTTAACCCGCTGAGCCATCTCAGCTTCCTCTCTCACTGATTTCTGAGCACAGTCTTATTCTAGGGGAATCCTGGGACTTTCATGCTCTCTGCCCCAAAGTGATGGTTGAAATGTACTTCAATTCAATTTTGAACTAGGTAATTATGACATTGTTTCAGATGTAAAACTGTTAATAATCTGAGACTATTAATCTTCCATAAAGACCATACATTCTTAATGCAGTGATTCTCAACCTTAGTGACAAAATAATATCCCCTGGGGAGTTTTAGGAAGCCGTGACAGGAGATTCTCATTTAATTGGTCTGAGACAGACTCAGGCACTGGTCTTTTTTTAAGCCTCCCCACCCCACGCCCCAGTGGTTATGTGGGCAGCGAGGGCTGGGAGTCTCAGCTTTCATGATTCCTTGCTGCCTAAGTCTATTTGCCTTGTTACCCAGGAAGTGCTCCCTCCACTTTAGACACGCTAAGTTAGTTTTTCACCCTCTGTGTCTTGCTCACAATGCACTCTGTACACTGCTCACACCTTCAGTGCTTTGCGCACTGCCTCCATCTCCGCTGCTGCAGTTCTACCTATGATATTGCTCCAGAGCCTGCTTCAGGGTTACTGCCTTCAAGAATTCCCCCACCCCTCATTCCCAAACTGAGGTTTCTTTCTCCATGGAACCTCTGAAGACTTTTTAAAATAACTTTTACGATCTTGTTTTTCAAGGTGGGGGTTAGTGGGAGAGTAGTCTCCATAGTTGAACATCATTTGTTGTGATATAGTTTCATTCCACACAGATGGATGTGGGGCTTCACTAGCGGAACTGAACTGGGGGCCTTCTGCAAGCGGGGTGGGAACCTTTGCCTCCACCTAGAGGTTACCAATTTTGCTGCAGTTTAGCATATATAGATTTGAACCAGCCAGGGCCACGATTCCTAGACCTCGTGATTGTAAGGCAAGTGCCCAACCTGTTGAGCTATCCCTAGCATCCCCATGATCATTTCTTCTTAATCAAAAGTTAATACAATAAGAAAATATTCTTTTCTACTTATCAAATTGACAGCAATCAATAAGTCTGATATTTCTGTGAGAAAAACTGAGTACTCCCTGTGTGATGAGAGTGTGAAGTAGTGTAACAGCTTTAAGAATAATCTGGCAATATGTGTCAAAATGCATTCTGTTCAATCCAGCAGTTCTACTCCTCGGAATTTATCCTACACCCATACTCGTAGTTGCACATGTGGGCAAAAATTGCCTGTAAAGAAATATTTATTTGCAGCATTGTCCATAATAGCAAAAGATGGAAAATAATTGAAATGTCTCATTACTAGAGGACTGGTTAAATAAGTTATGGTACATCTGTACAATAGAATGCTGGCAAGTCACATGAGGTATGTCTATATCAGGGGTGCCAAAAAAAGTATACACATTTTTTAAAATGTTATCTATGTATTACTTTTCGAAGTAGAATTGAATTACTGTAGCAATGTGTAGTACGGTGTTTCCTGAAAAGATGGTGTTAATCAAATGAATGCTAGCATCAGCACACGACAGGCAGGACAGTCAAAGAAAATGGCAGAAGCATAGTTGTCTTTCAAGGAACGCAAGACAATGTTGAAGTGATATTTGAAATTCAAGAGTGTTGTGGAAGTACAATGGAGGCGTGAGTATGCAACAGAACCTCCAACATGCCTAACAATTGCACACATTTGTGATAAGTTTGAGACATGTGGTAAATTGAAACAGTGAGCACAGTGATACAAGTGCACACTTGATCCATCTGGCTCAAGCAGTCGTCTGCCATCGTAAGTGTCTAGATGCTGATGGGAACCACTTTGAGCACCTCTTATAATTGCAGAAGTCAAATGTCACTTGTACTCATCTTTCGTTACTGGTATATATTGAGTATTATAATTTTAATACAGTTCTTTTCCTTTATTTAAGATTTATTTTCATTGCTTTCGACAGAGAGACAGAGAGCCCAGTGCAATCTCCATAGTTGTACATTCGTTTTCTATATAGTTTCATTCTATAGGTGGGCACGGGGCCACGCAGGGCAGGAACCGGGCCAGAGTCCTCCTGCATGGGAGGCACGCCCCCACAAGCTGTGGGCCACCTACATGGGAAGCAAGGCTGGGCAGGAGCAAAACTGGAGGCACACCCCAGCTGAGCAAATGGGTCCCCATTGGTTGGGGCAGGATTCGATTCTAGGACCCCGAGGTTGCAAGACAAGTGCTCAACCCACTGAGCCTTCCCGGCATCTCCATGAATATTTTTAAAAGCATATATGATGAGCAAATGTTAACTGACCTTAGAAGGCATACTACAAGTGATGGGTTTGGGGTGGCAAAATAACAAAAGATAAATTTACAAAATTCTCCATATATTTAAAAATATTGAAACATATGAGTTTTTATAGATAATTTACTTGTCAAAGAAGAAATGAGAGTGAAAATTTTGAAGTACTAAAAACTGAACTAAAAACACTACCTACAAATGTCCTGTAGGAAACACTTAAAATGGTTCTTTAAGGGAAATTTATTAATTTAAATGCTTATTTCAGATAAAAGAAAGGTTGAAAATTAGTGAGCTATGTATTCAATTTAAGAAATTAGAAAAAGCATAATAGAAAATAACAAGTAGGAAGAATTAAAAAAAGATAAACACAGCTCAAGAAAAAAGTAAACAAAAATAAAAAAGATAGAATCCATACAATTAAAAGTTCTGGTTTATAAATAGAGAAATTTCTGCTGAGATTGAACAAGAAAAAAAGGGAGGGTTGGGGGAAAGATGACGGGATAACTCAGCAGTTGAGCACTTGCCTCAAAATCTCAAGGTCCAAGGTTTGATTCCCAGCACAGGCCCATGCAACCCCATGTGCTTAACTGTAGCACAACGGATAGCAGCCGGGATGGCTTGATGGTGAAGGTGCCACCCACATGGGAGGCTCCTGGTTTGATTCTCACCCCACATCCACCTGTGTGGAATGAAACCAGGTCACAACTAATGATGTACAACTATGGAGACTGCTCAGGGCCCTTCCCTCTTCTCTCTCTTTCACCGTCTCTGAAAACCACAAAATAAAAAAAAATTTTTAAAGGGGGGTGGGTGGGTGAGAAAGAACACATAAGCAATATTAGGAGTGAGAGGGACATAACCAAAGATAAGGCAAAGATTTTTTTATTCCCACTTTATTGTTTGTGCCTTTTCTTCTCCACAAATGGCTATGATCGACTGTCGGGGTCTGAGGTGCCCAGCGGCCCCCGAGAAGAAGAAGGGAGGGCTGTGGACCTCCTAACGGTCGCAGAGCGGAGAACCTGTCTCCTTCTAAAAGAAAGCAGATGCATTTATGAGAGTCAGCCAGGTAAAGTACAGGAACATAGACAAGAAATTCTAGGAAAGTCACTAAACTAAAGTCAACAGCAGGTTCATGGTGAGAAGGTAAAACCTGGATCCTATCATATCTCGCTTCCACCTTAGTTCCCATACCACTCACTCACTGATTTGCTTCTCTCCGTAGGACTTTTACCTATTGCACCTTCTCACCCTGTTCAGCCCAAGGACCGTTTGAGTCATCACTCAAAAAAAATTCAATGACATGTGCCTACCTAGGGAGACTCCATACCAACCCTTGTCTGGACAACACGGATGAGTCACACTTCAACAGCAATAGGGAGAAATTACAGAAGATGCTGACCTCCTAGCTGACCACCCCGCCCCCAGCCCCTTTGCTCCTCTTGTCCAACAGTTATAAACAAAATGTTAGAAATTTAAGGCAGAATTTAACACTCTAAGTTTAGTTTGGTTTGACAATGCATTTAGCTTAAAACAGTTTAAAAGTTTTTCTGTGCTTTGCTCCCCATTCCTCTGGTTAGCTTGGCCACTATACATTCCAGGCTCAATGGCTCTGATTACCCCCAAAACCCTATACATTCTAGTTCCAATGGTTCTGTTTACTTCAAAACCTAGCATCTGCCTCAGTCATTTACAAGACAACTAGCCTTAATGCTCTCCTAAGGCCAAAACTGAAAAAACTCCCTAAAACTTCTAGTAAAATGATTAACCAACCCCCTCCTCCTTCATGATTCATTTCTTTTCAAAGCGGAACCAAAGCTGGCATACAAGAACCCCAGAAAAATCCTGTTCCCTGGCTATGTCTTTCATAGGTATAGTTCACTCGCTGCTGCTTCTTGCCTTAAATTAAATCCTTTGCCTGGTTCCTGCTTGGTCCCCCTTGATGTGTCCTTTCACCCAGTTCAGAACATGTTCTTCAAAAACCCTGCAATGATTATTGCACAAATGGATGTGGAGTGACTGGTAATAAATGTTTTTCTTTGTGTAGTTTTTATGAAGAATGGTAGCATATAGAAATAAGTTTGAGACAATCTGGTAATTACATTTTAACACAACTCTGCTTCAAAATAAATGTATGCAGAAGGTGATAACAAAGACTATTATTTCCTATTTCTTCCCACAGAGGTCTGTGAAAATATATGACAAATGATAAGTAATAGAGATTCCATATTTCTTGCTTAGTAATTCTAAATTAAACTATTTTCTTTTGAAAGGAAAATTTCTTCTTTCTGCCAATTTGCCATATATATATATATATATATATATGCCATATATATATATATGCCATATATATATATATGCCATATATATATATATGCCATATATATATATATATATATATATATATAATAGGGATACAGAAAGTTGAAACCATAGAGTTTACAAACAGAAAGTTAGAACCATAGAATTCCAAGAGTTCAGCTCCACCCACAGGCACCCACCCGCTAAGCCTGATCAGGTTTCTTAAAATCCCAGTCCCACTTTATCAACACCATTTCTCAAAACTATGAACTGGGTCATTGTGGTGGTTTGGTAATTATGCATGTTTTGATCAAATGTTCTAATTGTAAAATTACTTAGTTGTGTAGAAATTAAGTTTACACCATTGCTTTTGTTATCTACAAAGACTATCATAAGTGGGTGATTCTGTTTTCCTTGGGCTTTCTATATATGAGTGGAGATGATATGACAAAAAATAAGTGATAATGATAAAATTAACAGTTGCAGTGCAAGTGCTTAAAGAGGTTTTTCTTTTCAGGAGTAGAGAAGAATGTTGGTCATGGCTTTACTTTTAGATTTACCTTACACAGAGAGGCTCTCCCTGTATCCCAGAATAGTGATGTTGAGTAGCCATTGTTGGTTCATTGCTTCGGTCATTCCTCAGATGTGTGTTGAAGATACTCCTTTCCAAGTGCCAAATACTAGGGATGTGTCTATGAAATAATCAGATATGAACGCTGTCCTCTTGGAGACTGCATCTAACAGTATTTTTGACATTAAAGCAAGTATTATGAGTAAGTAGAACAAGAAGTTACTGGAAAAACATGGGTCTCTGTAATGGAGTTGAGAAGGGTGTTGTGCTCACTGAATTCTGGATTAGTAAAGTTTTCTTTAAAAAGTATTTCTGAGAATAAAATGAAGTTCTAGAAAGACAGACTGGCTTACCAGAAACTTACCACTTAAAAAAAAAAAAAAAGGGAAGGTTTAGGAATTAAGGGAAGGCTAAGGAGGAGAATTCCTGATGAAAAATTTGAGAATAATCAGGACCTTGCTGTTTCGGAACGAATCTTGCCCTTATCTGAGCCCACTCTGCTGGTTTCCTCATTCCTCCTCATTCTCTTTTCCTTACCATTTATTGAAAGAAAGGAAGGAAGGAAGGAAGGAAGGAAGGAAGGAAGGAAGGAAGGAAGGAAGGAAGGAAGGAAAGAAGGAAGCCAGCCAGCCAGCCAGCCAGCCAGCCAGCCAGCCAGCCAGCAAGCAAGCAAAGGTATTCAAACTTAAAGCATATCTGAAAGTATTTTCTGAGAACTACGTGGTAACCCGGGTTATTAAGAAACAGAAGATGGGTTTTAAGAACATTGTTTGTAGATGCCATTTAAATGATCACTTTACATAAAAAATTAAGTTACATGCCAGAGTAGTGATTCTCAATGGCAGCTCCGAGATGCCAGATGAACTCAGGGTTAATTAAGCGCTTGCCTCGCCAGTCCAAGGTCAGGGGTTCAATTCCCAGCCCCAGCTCCTGCAAACCCATATACTGAACTTTGGTGCAACTGGTAACCTCTGAGATGGTACAGTGGTGAAGTTTCTCTAGTCCCATGAAAGAGGGCTTGGGTTCTGTTCCCACCCCGTGTGGTCCCATATCCACCTGTGTGGAGTGAAATCATGTCACAACTAATGATGTACAACTATGGAGACTGCTCTGGGCCCTCCCCGCTTCCCGCTTCTCTCTTTTCTCTCTCTCTCTCTCTCTCTTTCTCTCCCCCACCCACCTCCACCTTCTCTCAAAATACAATAAAATACATTTAAAAAAATGAACCACCATTTATTGACTAAGGGGATGGAAACATACATCTTAGTGACTTTTAATACTGCGAGATCCACCACTCTAAACCCCTTTACCCTTTGAGAATATTCTCATGTAAATCATTTTTATTTTTTAATTTTGGAAGCATCCAGCAGATTTTAATTTCCAATAATGTAAACATAAATCTTTACTATTCCACATAAACAGAGTAAAGGAGTCTTGAGACCAAACACTTAGAAACACCTCTGTGATTTATACTCAGTCCTGACCGGTCCGTTTCTTGCTCTGAGCTCATAAAGCACAATTGTAACGGAATCACCAAACACTATAAAAGGCCCTGGCTGGGCTGAGATTTTTGAGGGTAGTTGAGTTGGTGGTGGTGATTTGCGGTGACTTGTTGGGTGGACGATTTAGCAAGCTTGTTTTTTCCCTTTCCCCTCTCTCCTTTTATCCTTTTGGTTTTTCTCATTTTGTTTGTTTGTATGTTTGTTGTTGTATGCTCTTTTTTCTTTTTTTTTTTTT
>PVKE010024043.1:8202-24222 GCA_004027555.1 Craseonycteris thonglongyai | reverse complement strand
AAAAAAAAAAAAAAAAAAAAAAAAAAAAAAAAAAAAAAAAAACAAAAAAAACCAATTAAAAAAAATTAACAAATAAAGTGAAAATAAAAAAAGAAAAGACTCAGAAAGAAACTTTGACCTTCTCCCTTCCTGTCTAATAGATTCAATGGGAAAAATCTGCTTCTAGAAGGAGGTGTTAGAATGTTCCCTTTGGCCTAATTTGAATTAAGTATAGTAAATAGGAGGGCTTCAGGCAGGGGCCTGTTAGCTAGATACCCACTCTGTCCAATGGTTTCTGAGTTGCCCAGCAAGAATTTGCCTATCATGTGTGTTCTGCTCTTCCTCAACTACCTATAAATTGCCCACTCTCACTTATGAAATCTAAGACCCCATTCCCTCCTTTTCCTCTTTGTCCAAAATGTCATATATATGCAATGTTGCCTCGTTGTCTTTGGAATTTTCATGTTTATGTGAATTCCCCACATGCATGTATTGTTAAAGTTTTGGTTTTCTTCTGTTCATCTATCTTCATTTATTTAATTATTAGCCCAGCTAGAAGAACTTAGAAAGTGGGAAGGAAAGTAGTATTGTTATTGTTTTAGCCCCCCACAGATTTGGCAAGTCAGCCAGGAGAACTCCCTGGACTGCTACAGCTGAGAGATCCTGAAGTCTGACCATCAGCCAGCAGAGATCAGCCTTTTACCTTGTCAGCCTCTCTGATCTCTTATCTGCGGGTTCCTTGGAAGTCAGAAGTGATGAGTCCTTTTCTCTCTTCTAAATTTAGATTGGCAGGAGAAAATTATTTGTGAAACTAGTTTCTTGGGCAAACGTGACACTAGTACAAAAGAAAAAACAAAACACTTGGTTTGGGTACTCTTGTTTTCTATTGATTCTCATCCTCCCAGAGATGACCTATTATGTCTACCAGCTGCATGATGACTGTGCATCTGGAGGGCAGCTGGGTAGGCCGTGGATCCAAACTGAGGAAAATCTTAAATCTTATTCTGTTCAAGGAGGGAAGCATGTGATTCCCTGTGTTCTGGAACAGCTGTTGAAAAACAGGGCTCCCTATTTTTCTTAGGCTAACTCTGGATATGAACTTTTGGGATCTCTGAGGACTGCATCTTTTACACTCTTTGTGGAAGACTTTTGCTTCCTTAACTAGGCCAATAAAAGGCTTATTGGTTTGAGTCACAATTAAAATACTGTCGTCATTGCCCAAACAATGGATGTTTTGAATTAGAAAAACTTCTAAATAAAAAAAATTTAAGAGAGCTCTCATATTGGTATACTCATTAATACTCCGTTAATAAGATGGAAAGACAAAAATTAGGACAAAAATCATAGTCCACTAAGACCCCTTCCTACTTACCTTCAGATATACGCAAATACTGTATAAAAAGAAGAAAAAAATCAGGACATTGGAAATACAATTGCCTGACACTTAAGAAGAAACATGGGGAAGCCGGGATGGCTCAGTGGGTTAAGCGCTCACTTTGCAGCGCCGGGGACCGAGGATCGAATCCCGGCCCTGGCCTGTTTGGAACCATATGCTGAACTGGGACCTACCCCAGTTCAGTTCTCTCTCTGTCTCTGTATCTCTCTCTCTCTCTCTCTCTGTCAAAAATAAATAAATAAATAAATAAATATTTTAAAAAAAGATATTTTCTAAAAAAAAAGAAGAAAAAGGAAAAATAAAGATGTATCACTATTCTTAAGCTTATGAATTTGCTATTTCAACTTCTTGAGTCTTACAGATGTTAATACAAACATCAGGTTAATTAACAAAAGCAGGGGAAGCCAGGATGGCTCAGTGGGTTAAACACTCACTTTGCAGCCCCGGGGACCAAGGATCAAATCCCAGCCCCAGCCCGTGCATCTCTCTCTCTCTCTCTCTCTCTCTGTCAAAAACAATAAAAAATAAATAAATCTTTAGACAAAAACCTTGAGAAAAGGGGAAAGAAATGTCAACAGATTTCCCAACAAAGTGGAACTTTTTAAAAAAGATTATTGAGATATAAGGTTATGAAAATTGTTATAGTTGAATAGGATTTAATGGATGTAACAGTTGATCAGAAATTTGGCAAAATTGGAAGTTGATTTTTCAAACTAACCCAAATGCCTTTCAGGATCGCATGATCTAGGAAACTATTTGTTATTAAAGCTGGTTTAAGCTTTGTTTAAATAGACATGTCTTTTAGAGTTATTAATATTAAATATAGTTTTGTTTTACCTGGGTTTACAGAAATGTCATGCTATCTCTTTCAGAAATTTCTTTTTTTTTTTTTAAGACTTTTTTTTTAATATATATTTTATTTATTTATTTATTTTGACAGAGGAGAGAGAGAGAGAGAGAGAGAGAGAGAGAGATACAGAGACAGAGAGAGAACTGAACTAGGGGAGCTCCCAGTTCAGCATATGGTTCCGCACGGGCCGGGGCCGGGATTCGATCCTCAGTCCCCGGCGCTGCAAAGTGAGCGCCTAACCCACTGAGCCATCCCAGCTTCCCCCAGAAATTTCTTAAACCAAATATATGGTGATGGAAAGAAAACTGACTCTGGATGGTGAGCACATAATGCAATGCATAGACGATGTAAATGTAGAATTGTACACCTGGAACCTATGTAATTTTTACCAACATGTCATCCCAACAAATTTAACAATTAAAAAAATAAAAAATAAAAATAAATTGTTAAGAAAATAGCTTGGCTAATAATTGATTTTAAAATTTCATAGAGGGATGGCTTAGTGGGTTCAGCACTTGCTTCACAGCCCCAGAGCCTGAGGATTGAATCCCAGCCCCAGTTAGGTTCTCACCACGAGCTTCCCATGTGGGAGGCCCTGGCTGGTTCCTGTCCTGCACAGCACCATGCCCACCTATAGAATGAAACTATATTGAAAACTAATGATGTACAACTGTGGAGACTGCTCTGCCTCCCCGCTCCCATCAAAAACAATAAATAAATAAATAAAATCTCAGAGTTAGGAACTAAAAAAATAGATATAAATAAAATAAAATGCTTTGTAGATAAAATTTTCAATAATAATTAAACATAGTTTTCCAAATTCTTTTGTAACTTGAAATTTCAGAGTTTTACTAAATTAAGTTAAATGATAAAAATGATTATCTAGATATTTCAAATAACATGAAATTCTAAAACGTTAATGGTTAGATTAATCTAAGTTTACCTACTTTGGGCTTCTTATTACAGAGAAACTAAAAGATAAATTTAGATTTATTAATGACTATGTCTTGTACTTTATTTTTTAAATGCACGTTTCTTAAGAATTGCAAGGACTTGGGAAAGCTGGGATGGCTCAGCGGGTTAAGCGCTTGCTTTGAAGCCTGGGGGACCAAGGATCAAATCCTGGCCCCGGCCCATGTGGACCCACATGCTGAACTGGGGTGTGCCCCCAGTTCAGTTCTTGCCGGGGCCTATGTGGGAGGCTCCTGACCCAGTTCCTGCCCTGCGCAGCCCTTTGCCCACCTGTGGAGTGAAACTATATGGAAAACTGATGCTGTCAAATATGGAGACTGCTCTGGGCCCTCCCCCTTCTCTCTGTCTCTCTCTGTCTCTGTTTCTGTCAAAAATCAATAAATAAAATAATTCTTAAAAAAAAAAAAATTGCAAGGACATTTGTGAATGAAATAGCCTATGTTTCTAAAGTTTACAAAATGTATTCATAAATTTGCCAATCTAAAAAATGCTGATTAGTTACTTTTTCTTTTTCTTTTTTTAAGATTTATTTTATTGTTTTTGAGAGAAGGTGACAGAGAGAGAGAAGTGGGGAGGGTCCAGAGCAGTCTCCACAGTTTTACACCACTTCTTTTTCAACATAGTTTCATTCCACACAGGTGGGCGCAGGGCCATGCTGCTGGGACTCGATCCTTGGACCCTGGAGCTGCAAGGCAAGCATTCAACCCTCTGAGCCATCCCAGCATCCCCTGGGTTCAGATTTTAAAAGGAAACTTTTTCTTAACCTGGAAGTGGCTTAGGGTTATTCCACTGGGCCCCTAGAATACCTCAAAGATTTGTTCTTACTCACCTTATAAAAGAGAAATTATAAACTAATTAGGCCCACTTAATATAGTAAACATGACCAATGATTTAAGCCTCTTCCTACTGCACATGCCCTCCAAAACTCTCTGGCAGAGATTGAGCAATCTCACTTGGAAGTTCCTTTAGCGCCTTGGATTTATTTTCATTTGGCCAGGAAACAAATTTGAGCAGCTAAATGGTCTCTTAAGATACCTTCCGCCATTATTCCTTTCTTTTACTAATTTTTATTATGAAAAACTTCAAAAATGCACAAAAATAGAGAGAATAGTATAATGAATGCCCGTGTTTCCACCACTTCACATTTACTTCATCTATATCCCCAACATCCCCCTAGCTTCTACAGGATTATTTTAAAGCAAAACTCAGATACCATATTATTAATTTATCTTCTTCAACCATTATTCTGAGCTTTAAATCCCCTCATTACTGCATTTGAGACGCTCTGTCTGTTGCAAGACAAAGCAAGATACTTTGCACATAGAAAGGGTACAATTGACATTTGCTAAATTGAGCCCTTGCCCTCAGAATTTTCAATCTAGTCAGAGAGATAAAATAAGAACCCCCTCCAGTGCTGACCAGACTTTAATGTAAATCACCTGAGGAGATGTTACAATGCAGACACTGCTTGAGAAGGTGGGAGGAGGGACCGCTGCAGTTCTAACAATGGTGCTGGTCTGTGGACCTCACTTTCAGTAGCCAAACCCTAAACCCCAAGGCAAAGGAGAAAAGACAGGGTGCTATTTTTCAGAGGTGATGGGTCACAAGGTTTAAGAACTGGCTTTTGAATAGCATACCACAACTACCAAAATTAATTTTTTAAATACTCCAGAATGTGAGTAACGTTGAACCACACACTGAGGGATTCACAAAAGAAATTTTATAAACTCTGGGAAGAGAAGGCACAGTTCAGGAACTATCAGTTCTAGGAAATCTATATGACAGAGAGTGACAGTGTCTAGTTACCGGTAGTTCACAGTGACTCACTTTTCTAAAAGCTTGCCCCCCCACACACACACACCAGGGATAAATCCTCTGTAGCCACTTTTTGTGCTGTTTGACCCCACCCACCAGCAAGCTGGCCCAATTAGATGGCCTCTCCTGAGAATTTGAATATGAGATTCAGGATAGTCAATCATTCCCTGGGTGTGGCTGGGATTGAAATTATGTAAATATTCCACCTTCTGCCAATTATCAGAAGCAAATAAACTGAGAGAAGGGAACAGACCACAGACAAATGGACCTAGAAATGAAGACAGCACTGCCCATGTGCCTGAGGCTTCTTGCCCCAGTTGCCGAACCTCATGAGGCCTACAGCATTTCTGCCTTTGGAATCTGTGCCTCAGCACCCAATCCCCTTACACTGAACTCTTCCAGGTGTTGCTTTACTGAATATCAGATCTTCACAACCTAAGAGAACTGACAAATAGACACAGTGGTGGTGGTGTGGGGGGGAGAGACTCAGAAAGAAAGAAGGGTAAGGGCCACTGGGCCTCAGAATGCAGGTCAGTGTGGGTCCAGGCTCCAGGTGGGTACAGGAGATGCCTGACAGGAATGAAGTCTGAGGAACCAGAAAAGAAACTTCCTGCCATCAGAATAGGCTGGGCCCTGCCACTGGCTTCATGCTGCCTACCTGCCTGCCAGTCCTCACCTGAGAATCCCCTCAGTCTCCTGATTGTGTTAGGATTGGCCCACTAAGCTCAAGGGGCCACAGTGTCCCTCTTCTATTGCTATCTGACATTATTGTCTGCCTCTCCCAAACATCTGGGAAGAGCTGCTGCCAGCTGGTTGTTACTGTTCCCATCTTCCCAACCAGCATGCCACTCTGTGAGTCCCTATCCTGGGAGGTATGAGGAGGAGGTTGGCCTGCAGGTAGATCCTGAAGTCCAGGGCAGTAATTCATGCCCAGCCCTTTGGTACAGATAGGATGATCAACTTATTCCCATTTGCCCAGGACTGTCCCAGTTTTAAAATTGAAAATCTCATGTCCTAGGAATCCTCTCAGTTCTGAAAAAAACAAAACAAAACAAAACAAAACAAACTGGGAAAGTTACTCACTCTAATTATAGAGTCCCCAGGTCCTCAGTGGAAACCTGCCTTAGCATTGTTCCTTGAAGACATCATCCCCTGTCTGGGGACTCCAGGCCTCCAAACCCTCCTAAGGATTCCCACACAACTGGAATTTCTGAAACCAAAGCATCTCTCACAGGCCTGTAGGCAAGTATGGCAGAGTCAGATTAAGAGCACAGATTCTAAAGCCTCCCATTCACTACTTAGGAGACCTTGGGTGAGTGATCTAACCTCTCAGTGCCTCACCAGAAAAGTAGAACCAATAATAGTATAGTTATCTCATCATGTTGTTGTGAGAGAAGTAAAATAGTGCCTAACTATATAAAATCGGGTTATTTTCTTGCCCTTACCCTGATCCAATCACTGCCTCCTCCCACCCACAGGGCATCCCCTCCCCATGGCATACTTCAGAGTCCCAGAGGCATATAGCAGAGAGCCTGGCACAGGGCAGTGGGTGGATCCAGGCTGTCTCTAGAGGCTTCACCTGGCCCTCCTCTCCCCGGACTCCAAAGTTGTGCCTCAGAGCAGGGCCTCTCATTTCTGGGCTGAGTCCTTGGAGGGGAAAGTTCATGGGGCCCATTAGAAGGGCCTAGAAGAAAAGGGTTGGCAAAAGACCTCAGTGGCTTCGCCACCCCTCTGGTGTGGATGAAGGACCCTGTGTCTCTGCGTGTGGTCAGCCTAATCCCTTGACGGGCTTTCTTAGCAGCCATGCTCTCACACCTGACAGCCAGAAGTGAGAGATTCCAGGCCAGGGGGGCTCTGCAAACTAAAATAGACTGCCTTGAGGGCGATTTGTGTGTGCATGATGGGGGAAGCTATGGAGTCCCGGCAGCAGGCTATCCCCTGACCATTGTCTGCCCACACAGGCTCCCTGGCCCATACACATTTCTTCCTCACTGTTCGCTACAGGAAGTGTATGTACCAACACAGGCTTTGTGTGTCACGATGAAAGCAAATCCCAAAGCCCTGGTGCTGGGTTTCAGGCCCTCTGAGGAGAAACCCCAGGAGTGCACAGAGGTCTCACCACCTCCCCTTAGGCCAGCCACACCAGGCCAGCTCTCAAAGGCCTCTTGTGACTGTCCCTTTCTCTTGTCTTTCCCCACTCTGATAAATGTCCTGGGATTAGCCCTTCTGTGTTTATTGGATGAGCAATTTGTGTCTGTCTGAAAAGCTATGTCTGAATAATATTTGGCACGAGCTGAAGAAATGTGATCTGCTGCTTTCCCTTCAGCCAGCTCTCTGGAGCCAGTCCGTCTCCTGCCAACAGGGCTATACAGCTCTGCAGCTGGGCCTGCAGCCTAAACATGTTTGCGGGGTGGGGTGGGGAGCGGGGAGGAGGGGAGGGGAGGGGAGGAGGCAGAGGTGGGAGGTGCCTTCGGTGGAACCAGAAGAAACCCAGAGGGGTAGAGCAGCCTTAGAGGATCAGCCTATAGTGCTAGAGCCCCTGTTATAACTTAGGGCTATCACCGATGCCCACAGTAGTCACCTAGAACTGGGAACAGGAAAACTAGGGCCCCATGCCGCTCAGGAACCTGGTGGTTACCTGGGCCCAGAGTACCAGGTGTGAACTGCAGCAAAGGAGATTCAGTGGGTGGCCTGGGGATCTCAAGCTTTGAGGGTAACTGGTGTTGGGCTCTTGAGGTTCTCACGTTTGTGTGTATGGTGGGAGTGGGGGTGGGGAAGGCAGCAGGGTTCTGGGTGGTAAGACCTACTGAGTCTGTTTAAACGTTTCCTGACTCCATCTATGTAAATCCTGGGACTAGGGAGGACAGCTTGCAGCCATGGCAATCAGGCAACTCTCTTATGAGGTTATGCTATGACCTGCTGAGGAGTGTAGAGGGAGAAGGGGTTTGGTGAGTGTGGATGTGCTGACAACCTCCACACCCCCATCCCCACTCCAGAAGCCTTCTGCTGCTTTTCCTCATCACTTCCCTTGCTTTTCTTTTAGGGCCCACGCCTCTTCTTACCTCCTATTACTCACGGCTCAGATTTTCTTTCACCTCTAAGCAACTGTCCCCAAATCAGTGATTGGATTAAAGGCAGGACATTATCCCTGTGCTCCTAACACAACTGTCCAGAGAGGAAGCATCAGTAATGGTTTATTGAGTAAAAGAATGAATGGGAGAGGCTGAGAGCTCAGACCTCAGGGGTCACAGACCACTGAGAAGATAGTAAATGATAGGTCAGACAGAGGCAACAACACTGGAAATGGATTCAGGAATGAGAATATGGCCACAATAATACCATCTCCTAAGTCCACACTGGGCAGAGGCCTGTAGGGAATGCCACCTCCTCAGAACAGACCCCTGGGAGCTCTTCAGTAGCTGTTTGTCTTCCCTGCTGAACAGCAATGGTGTGCCACATGGTTCTGTCTATGAAGTCAACATGTTTTGAATTCCTACCTTGTGCCATATTCTATTGGATGGCATATCTGTACCCTCAAATAGAAAAAAAAAATGTACCCATAGAAAGGTAGAGGCAATCTATGCTCTAACAGAGAAATAGAGAGAAGGTTATAAAAGTTCAGAAAAGAGGGAAGCTGGGATGGCTCAGTGGGTTAAGTGCTTGCTTTGCAGCCCCAGGGACCAAGGCTCGAATCCTGGCCCATGCGAACCCACATGCTGAACTGGGGTGTGCTTCTCATGCGGGAGGCCCCCAGTTCTGTTCTCGCCCTCACCCCACTTTGGTCCCTGGCTCAAGGGGGTGTGCTTCCCATGCGGGAGGCCCCCAGCCCAGCTCCTGCCCTGCACAGCCCCGCCCACCTGTGTGGAATGAAACCATGTTGAAAACTAATGACATACAACTGTGGAGACTGTTCTGGGCCCTCCCCCTTCTCTCTGTCTTTCTCTGTCTCTGTCAAAAACAATAAAATAAATCTTAAAAAAAAAATTTAGAGAAGAACGGTTGGTGGTATAAGGAAGTCTTCATGGGAATGGAGGCAGGGGTGACATTAGGACCTGGACCAAAGTGTACAAATGCCTCCCAAGTGTATTTTCCCCTCCCCACCAACACACACTCAATTTGGTGTCTATGGCAATTGTGCTACCTGATCCCTTTACTCTTTCAATGAGCCCAGAATCCTTCTTTATACAGCAACACAGCCAGATATTCAGAGCAGGCACAGGTGAGATGAAATGCGTTTCCCACACCTCGTGTACAAATGGCACATGCAGGGCGGGCAGGCAGAAGAAACAGGGTGAGGAGAGGCACAGTGGTGGGAAGATGCTGAAGCATATGATAAAAGTGAGTGGGCTGCCTAGACTTGTGGGTAGGGCTTGTGAATGGGGAACAGTGGACCATGTGGCTGAGAAAGCAGGTTGAGCCCATGTCTGGATGAGGATCTCGCCAGGCTGAGGACTGTGGGCTGAAGCCTGTGGAGGCAGAAGCAGTGGGGCAGCTGAGCTGGGTTGAGGAAGTCATTCTGGCTGCAGTGGGCAGGGTGGGCTGGGGTGGGAGAAGCTGGAGGCGGGCGGGCCAGTCGGACGACTGTCCCAGGCAACCAGTGACGGTCCCCTGAGCTCCTACAGCACTTGGTAAGAACATCTGTTCAACACTCATCCCACTGCCTCTCTTGGAGTTGTCTTTTGACAGCCTGATGGCCCCACAAGCCTGCGAGTTCCTTGACAGCAGAAACTGTGGGCTGCCTCTCTGGGGCCCCAGGCCTGCCATGGTTCTTGGCAGGTGCTCATTATATATTTGTGAAGTTACTGAATAGGGCAGTGAAAAAAAGGACAAGGGATGTACAGAGAAGGGCACAGCTTTCCAGGATAACATCCTGTTTAGTGAGTGTAGTTCCTTAGAACTGGGCATCGGTACAGCTGTCTTTGGGTGTGGATGGAAAAGTAGAGGCAGTGTGGGCAGGGAAGGAACCACAGGAAGCTGGGAATTGCCTTGACACCGTGTGTGTGTGTGTGTGTGTGTGTGTGTGTGTGTGTGTGTGTGTGTTCCGAGGGGCTTACAAGAGTTTTTGGCTTTTCAGATAGAAGTGGACAGATAGAACACCTCACAATCTATACTGTCCTAAGGTGCCTTAGGAGGTGCCTAAAAGCTCTCTTTTGGTTACAAGAGAGCATAGGGAAAATGGGATGTTTATTGGCTCATAAGGTGCATTTGGGGGCAGCCAGAGCTAAGGATCCCAATGATGTCAGACTCCTTCCATCTCTAATGTCTGCTTCTCTCCACAGGCTGGAGACATGGCTGCCAAGAGCCTGGGTCACGCATCTGAGAGTTTCCTCACCCAAGAGGCTCTGCAGGCATCCTTTCTCATGTCTCAGTTTCCAAAATCCCAGGAAAGGACTCTAACTGGCTCTGCTTCTGTCAGGAGCCTGCCCCTGGCCTAATACTAAATGCAGTGGCTAAAGAAGCAGGGTCACATAAGAAGGAAAAACTTCCACCAAAACCTCATAGTTGGAGTGGAAAAAGAGTAGTTCCCAGAGGCAGAGCCTGCAAATAATCTCTCCAAGTTTTTTGCATAAATTATTAATAACTATTTCTTACAACAACCCCAATAGATGTTACTGTTGTAATCATTATTACACTTGGGGAATTATTACCTCAGGAAATGAAAGCACAGAGATGGTCAGTAATTGCCATAAGTCACACAGCTAGTAAATGGCAAAAATTGAACTGGGATTTAAATCCATTCACCCTATCTCCAGACCCTATACCTTCCTATTATGTTATGTTGCCTATTCACTACTGAAGGAAAGAAAGCAAGATATAGGCTGTGAGGAAGGAGCCTAGACAATTTCTCCTGGGAAGATCCAAGGGCTGAGCAGAGGAGTCTGGGAATTGAATGGTCCAACATCATGTGAATCTGGAATAAGAAATGCCACCACAGGGAAGCCAGGATGGCTCAGCGGGTTAAGCACTTGTCTTGCAGCCCCAGGGACCAAGGATCTAGTCCCAGCTCTGCCCCCTGCAGACTCATATGCTGAATGAGGGTGTGCTTCCCACGTGGGAGGCCCCCAGTTTGGCCCCCAGCTCGCGGGGGCATGCCTCCCCTGTGGGAGGCCCCCCAGCCTCGTTTCCTCCCTGCACAGCCCCCACCCACCTGTGTGGAACAAAACAATGTCAAAAACTAATGAAGTACAGCTATGGAGACTGCTCTGGACCCTCCTCCTTCTCTCTGTCTCTCTGTCTCTTTCTCTCTCTCTCTCTCTCTCCCTCTGTGTGTGTGTGTCTCTCTGTCAAAAAAAAAAAAGGTCTTAAAAAAAAGAATTGGGGAAAGCCGGGATGGCTCAGTGGGTTAAGCGCTCACTTTGCAGCTCCGAGGACCGAGGATTGAATCCCGGCCCTGGCCTGTGCGGACCCATGTGCTGAACTGGGGAGTTCCCCCCATTCAGTTCTCTCTCTGTCTCGGTATCTCTCTCTCTCTCTCTCTCTCTCTCTCTCTCTCTCTGTCAAAAACAATAAAAACAAAAACATTAAAAAAAATTTAAAAAAAGAATTGCCACCACCCATCTTAATCTCGTTGGAGAGATCTGAAAAGGAATGTTTCATTTTGGCCTATTCTTTCTTCTATCTTTATTTACTTAAAGTAGAATTTGATGAAGCCAAGAAAAGCAAATGAACAGTGAGTTCCCATATTCACCTATTAAAAATTAAAGCAGCAGTATAATAGCCATACTGGCAATGGTGGGAAGATGGTTTGCTTCTAAATTGCTTTTAACAGGGTAAAGTTGTCCAAACAGTAAAAGAGAAGAGCTATAAAAGCCTTCTTTAACTTTGATCTGCTAATCTTACTCTTTAGAAACAGCTCATGGAGTCACAAAATAAAACCCAACTAGTGCTATGTGCAAGAGATGCATCTAAAATCATATTCCTCAGAAAGACTGAAAGTAAGAGAATAGGAAAAAATAGAAAGCAAAAACAAATGCAATACATGTAAATACAAACAAGAAAACAAGCATTATAGTGTTAATATAAGACATGCTTAAATTTACAGAAAATCAGAAAACAAAACAGGAGAAAACATTATGATAAAAGCTGAGAGCCACAACGGAGATTTGTCATAAATATTTATGCACAAAATAATGTAACATCAGATTTAATAAAGTAAAAACAGTAAGAAAAACATGGATAAATTGATAGAGATACAATAATTATAGTAGAAAATTTTAATTTACCTCTCAGCGCATTACTGACCAATAAACCATATAATAACTAAGGGTATAGGGGAATTCATTTGTTAAATTTTTAAGATGGATTGAATTAAAAGATATTAAACTCCATACCTTGAAAGCCTTAGCACATTTTTTATAAGCACCCATGGATCATTAACAAATGACCATGTTTGTTAAGGCCACAAAAAACAAACGAACAAAAATCTCAATACATTTCAAAAAGTAGAATGAGAACAGATAAATCACTAATCACAATGCACTTAAACTAGGAAGCAATAGCAAAACTGGAAACTGAAAAGCAATAGAAAAGTTGAAAATCAAAACAAACAAAAACAAAAAAACTACAGGTGAGTAGAATATTATTCAGCCTTAAAAGGCAACAAATTCTGACACATGCTTCAAGTGAATAAACTTTAATGAAGACATTATGCTAAGTGAAATAAGCCAGTTATAAAAAGACAAATACTGTACCATTCCACTTATATGAAGTATATAGATAGTCAAATTTTTTTCTTTTTTTTAAATACCGTATATATTTATTTATTTATTTTTGACAGAGAGAGAGAGAGAGAGAGAGAGAGAGAGAGAGATACAGAGACAGAGAGAGAACTGAACTGGGGGAACTCCCAGTTCAGCATATGGTTCCGCACGGCTGGGGCTGGGACTCGATCCTCGGTCCCCGGCGCTGCAAAGTGAGTGCTTAACCCACTGAGCCATCCCAGCTTCCCCAGATAGTCAAATTTAATAGAAACAGAAAGGAGAATTATTATTTCCAGGGTCTAGGAAGAGTGCATAATGGGGAGTTGTTGTTTAATGGGTGTAGAGTGTCAGTTTTGCAAGATGAAAATGTTCATCTTGTCTATCACTACTGAGCTATACACTTGAAAATGGTTAAAGATGATAAATTTTGTCTTATGTGTATTTTAAATTCTCTGACAATTAATTCTCAAAATATAAATACCTTTTTTTAGAATAATAATTTCCAAAGAAATAGTGCAAAAAACAAATCAAAGGAATGAGCATTTTTATGATTCTTGGCTATGTCTCACATCATCTTCAGTTGAGGATTCAGAGGGAGAAATTCTGAACAGTACAAGCTTCAAGACTGACACTCTGACTTTGCTGAAATAAATGGTTTTCTTCCTGCAATCCTTTAACAAGCATGTGTGCCCAGCCCAGTGTGAGACCCTGAAGAGACCACAAAATTCAAGTTTGTCTCTCTCCTCAGGACCAACAGCTTTAGAGGAAGGCAGGTCTCTAGAAGATATGTATGTACATCAGAGTGTGAACCAGGGATAGACTGGACATTTGTCTAAACGGCTACAGGAAGGGAAAGAAGAGAAGGAAGAGGCCCTCCCAGGACCAGGACATTGGAGATGGACTTCAAAAGAAAGCTAAGATTTCATCAGAGGTGAAGGGCTGTGAAGGGCAGCTCAGGCAGAAGAAATTGCAAGAAAAGGCCCAGGACACAAAGCTGAAAACTCTGTTTTACCCCACCAGGTAGTTCCAAGTAGAAGGAAAGGAGTGGGGAGTACAGACAGCTAAAGATTAGGTTCTTCTCTGTTCTGAGGTTAACTCCTTCCTTACCTGAGCTTCTGACTGTGGTTTATTCATTGTGAAAGTAGATAAATCACTTCACCTCTCTGAGAGTCAGTTTCCTCATCCACAAAATGGAACAGATGATGTCACCTGGCTTGCATGAGAATCAAATGAGATAAAGTACATTAAAAGATTAGAGATGTTATACACATTCAGCACATAGGAAATGCTGGTTTGCTGTTGGTGAATATGTTGTATAGATGGGGGAGGGGGAGGTTCTCCAACTCAACTACATTCCTTGTTCTCTTTGAAGGTCTTGATGTCCCTGATTCTTCCTTTCCTAAAGTTTCTTCCAAGATTCTCTCCACACACCTATACACCAGGTTGTTAGCTCCATCAGGAAAGAGACAAAGTTGATTCTTTCTGGTATCTTCAGAACTTAACACCTGGTCAAAAAAAGTAAAGATTCTTTAGCTTCAGGCAGCTTGATCAAAGTCACAGCCACTCTATGTTGCCAACCATGGTGCCAACCATGGTGCCAACCATGGTGCCATGAACGCTCAGGTCTCAAAAAACACCACAGATGAACACGCCTATGGGGGCAGCAGCAACTCCACTTCCTTTGGTAGTTGGGTTTTTTGTTTGTTTGTTTGTTTTTTCCCTGTACCTGGCAGGTACCATTCATCATGCCTGGCATTTTAGTTTATTTATTAATTAATGTATTCACTCACGACAGACATATCAACAATTACAAAGATTGCACTAGAGGTCTGTGCAAAATGTAGTGGGGACCAGGAAGCAGCACACCTAAGCCTCAGTGGGTGTATCAGGAAGGCTTCTCACAGAAGCAGCATGAGCTGAAGTTTGAGTGATCCGTACATAAACGACATGAGGATTAAAAAACAAAATATAGTTAAGGCGTAGAGCTTTGGGCCCCTGGAGTTTTTTACAAGGCTGAGCAACTGTTTCCCACGAGGAGACTATGCCCAGTGGCAGGGACTCAGCAACTAGTAACTTCCTGTAGGGTCCTCAGCAAATCCTCTCTCTGCCTCAACCCTCGTAGCCTTACATCATTGGTTGGAGCTTGTTCCCTCAGGAGTGCTGAGCTCTGCCTGAGTCCCAGAGTGAACAGTAATGGAGCAGAGATTAGCATCTGACTGAGTTATAGTCCTAGCTTTTCTATTATTAACTCATAGGCTTTTATGGAGCTCTAGGGGGCTGAGCTGCCTTTTAAAAGCCCACACATGGAAAGCATGGTAGGTACAACTGGTTCACCAGGAAAACAATTAAGTTAGAGCTCCAAGTCACAGCTGACATTAGAAAAAATTCCAGATGGCTGAAAGATTTGAATGTAAAACATGAAATCATAAAAATAGTAAAAGAAGAAAATAGATGAATATTTATAATTTTGGAAGGGAGGGGAGTATGGAAGACCATTCTAAATTTAACACCAAAGGTATATAATAAAGAAAAGATTGACACTAATAAAAAATAATTATGTACAAGAAGACTAGGACAAAAAGAACTCCAACTTCAGAGTTAATGGATATGAGAAAAAGAGAGCCCTGGGCCATGCCATGGAATGGTTAATTGGGAAACTGCACTTGGAATATCTGATGAAATTATCCCTCTCTTCTCCTCACATTTATATTAATCAGCCAACTGCAGGAGGGGTTTATTTTAGGCCAAACCAGTGAGTGTGGGCTCTTGGGCAAGAAGCAAGGCATTCCCCTGATAACAACTAAAGCTATACCCAAAGATAAGACAGGCCTTGTTCTTCCTTACATACACACCCCCATATCTATACCCAACCAATACATTCCACTCATCCCACAAAGTTACTACCATACAGGCTCAGTTCACAGAACAGATAAGAACAAGAATGCACAATTAAAAGTTGAACTAAACATTTGGGTAAAATCAGGACCAAGAAACAGGACCATTAAAATCCACCATCAAACAATAAAAATAAATCTTTAAGAAAAAAAAAAAATCCACCATCAGAAAAACTAACATCCAGGAAACAGAATTAATAAATACTTAAAGAATAAGGGAAAAGCCGGGACGGCTCAGCGGGTTGAGCGCTCGCTTTGAGGCCATGAGGACCGAGGATCGAATCCCGGCTCCGGCCCAGGCAGGACCCACGTGCTGAACTGGGGAGTTCCCACGGTTCGGTTCTCTAACTGTCTCTGTCTCTGTCTCTCTCTCTATCTGTCAAAAAGTAAAATAGAAATAACTATGCACTGAAG
>PVKE010024042.1:0-24120 GCA_004027555.1 Craseonycteris thonglongyai | reverse complement strand
AACAAGGAAAACTATAGGCCAATCTCACTGATGAACACTGATGCTAAAAACTTAAATTTTAGCTAACAGAATACAACAATGCATTAAAAAGATTATTCACCATGACCAAGTGGGATTCATCCCAGGGGCACAAGGATGGTTCCACATATGCAAATCATTCAATGTAATCCAGCACATAAACCAAACAAAGGATAAAAAACCACATGATTATCTCAATCGATGCAGAAAAAGCATTCGACAAGATACAACATCCATTTATGATAAAAACACTGAATAAAATGGGAATTGAAGGAAAATATCTCAACATAATAAAGGCCATATATGATAAACCCTCAGCAAATATTATACTGAATGGGGAAAAGCTGAAGCCTATTTTTCTAAAATCAGGAACAAGACAGGGATGCCCCCTATCACCACTGCTGTTCAACATAGTTCTGGAAGTTCTGGCCAGAGCAATCAGACAAGAGAGAGGAATAAAAGGTATGAGATTCAGGAGAGAAGAAGTTAAACTCACAGTCTTTGCAGAAGACATGATCCTGTATATAGAAAACTCTAAAGACTCTATCAGAAATCTATTACAAATAATAGACAAATACAGTAGAGTCACAGGATACAAAATCAATGTCCTAAAATCAACTGCATTTTTGCATGCCAACAATGAAACTTCAGAAAGAAAGATGAGAAGATCCATTCCCTTTGCTATTACAAACAAAAAAATGAAATACCTAGGAATAAATCTAACAAAGAACGAGAAGGACTTACACACTGAACACTATCAGACACTCTTAAAAGAAATTAAAGAGGACACAAAGAAACGGAAAGACATTCCATGTGCATGGATTGGAAAATTCAACATAGTTAAAATGGCCACACTCCCCAAAGCAATATACAGATTCAATGCCATTCCCATCAAAATCGCACTGTCCTTCTTTCAAGAAATAGATAAAAACATTATCAAATTTGTATGGAATCACAAAAGACCATGAATCGCAAAAGCTATCCTAAGAAAGAAGGATAAAGCTGGGGGCATCTCACTGCCTGACTTTTATCTGTACTACAAAGCCTCAGTAATCAAAACAGCTTGGTACTGGCAGAAAAACAGACACACGGACCAATGGAACAAAATTGAAAACCCAGAAATAAACCCACAAATACATGGACAGATTATTTTTGATAAAGAATCAAAAAATATACAGCAGGGAAAAGAAAGCCTCTTCAGTAAATGGTGCTGAGAGAAATGGAAAACCACATGCAAAAGGGTGAATGTGAACTGCAATCTCTCACCATATACCAAAATTAACTCAAAATGGATTGAAGACCTCCAAATAAGAAAGGAAATAATAAATTGCATAGAAGAACACATTGGCATTAAACTTATAGACCTGGGGTTCAAGAAGGACTTTATGAACCTGCCCTCAATGGCAAAGGAAGTAAAAGCACAAATAAATGAATGGGACCTTATCAAGCTAAAAAGCTTCTGCATTGCATCAACAAAGCAAAGGAGGCAACCAACCAACTGGGAGAAAATATTTGCAAACAATGCCTCTGATAAGGGGTGAATATCGAAAATATATAAAGAACTTGTACAACTGAACAAGAATAAAACAAGCAATCCAATTAAATAATGGGCAGGTGACCTTAACAGACACTTCTCTCAGGAAGACATACATATGGCCAACAGATATATGAAAAAATGCTCTACTTCACTAGCAATTAGGGAGATGCAAATAAAAACCACAATGAGATACCATCTTACACCTGTTGGAATGGCTATTATCAACAAGACAAGGGATAACAAGTGCTGGAGAGGCTGTGGAAAAAAAGGAACCCTCATAACACTGCTGGTTGGAATGTAAACTGGTACAACCACTATGGAAGGCTGTATGGAGATTCCTCAAAAAATTAGGAATGGAATTACCATATGACCCAGCCATCCCTCTATTGGGCATCTACCCAAAAAACCTGAAAACCTTAATCTTTAAAGATGTTTGTACCCCCATGTTCATCGCAGCACTGTTCATAGTGGCCAGAACATGGCAACAACCAAAATGCTTTTCGATAGATGACTGCATAAAGAAGATGTGGTACATTTACACAATGGAATACTACTCAGCAATAAGAAATGATGAAATACAGTCATTTGTGGCAACGTGGATGGATCTAGAGACCATCTTATTAAGCTAAGTACTGAAAGAATTTCACACTGAAAGAATCAGGAAACATATGACCTTACTTATAGGTTGAATATAAAACTGAAAGTAACAAAGACACAGAGACGTATGGACACACTCAATAGCTTGGTGATTGCCTGAGGGAAGGGGAGGAGGGGGGTGGGAGAGTCGGAGGGGAGGTTGGAGTGGGCATCAGCATTATGGATGCACTCAATGGTTTGGTGGTTACGTGGAGAGGAGGAAGGAGGGGGGAGAAAGAATTGAGGGGGGAGGTGGGAATGGGCACCGGATATATGGTGATGGAGGGGGAGCTGATTCGGGGTGGTGGGCACATAATGAGATGCATGGGTGATGTGATGTGGATTTTTACATGTGGAAACTAATTGTTACCAATCAATGTCACCCCATTAAATTTAACAATAAAACATATAGAAATGAAAGTGGGGAAATTACAACTGTTTACACAGAAATACAAAGGATCATAGAAAAACACTATGAAGGACTATGTATATGTCACCAAATTTTGCAACCTAGAAGAAATGGACACGTTTTTAGAAACTTTCAGTTTACCTAGACTGAATCAGGAAGAACTAGATAACCTAAACAAACTAGTCAACAGTAAGGAAATTAAAACAATCATCCAAAACCTTCCCAAAAGCAAGAGTCCAGGACCAGATGGTCTCACTAACAAGTTTTACCAGGTATTTAGAGAGAAATTAACACCTATCCTTGTCAAATTTTTCAAAAAAATTGAAGAAGAGGAAATACTGCACAACTCATTCAATGAGCCAACATTACCCTAATACCAAAGCCTGACATGGACGTCACAGAAAATCCCAAAAAACTATAGACCAATATCTCTGATGAACGTTGATGCAAAAATCCTAAACAACATACCAGCAAGTAGAATACAACAATGCATTAAAATGATTATACATCATGATCAAGTGGGATTCATCCCAGGGGCATAAGCATGGTTCAACATGAAAAGTGATCAATGTGATACAGCACATAAACAAAACTAAAGATAAAAACCATATGATTATATCAATTGATGCAGAAAAAGCATCTGAGAAGATACAACATCCATTTATGATCAAACACTTAATAAAATGGGTATAGAAGGAAAACACCTCAACATTATAAAGGCCATATATGACAAACACTCAGCGAATGCCATACTGAATGGGGAACACTGAAACCTTTTCTTCTAAAATCAGGAATGAGACAGGGATGTCCCCTGTCACCACTGCTATTCAACATAGTGCTAGAAGTTCTAGCCAGAGTCATTAGGCAGGAAAAACAAATAAAAGGCATGCAAATTGGAAACTAAGTAGTTAAACTGTCACTTACTGCAGACAACATGAGCCTTTATATAGAAAACCCCAACAACTCCACCAGAACACTGTTAGAAATAATAAATTAATACAGTAAAGTTGCAGGATACAAAAATCAATATACAAAAATCCACAGCATTTTTATATACCATGAAACTTCAGAAAAAAGAAATGATAAAAACGAAACCGTTTGTGATCAAAACAAAAATAATTTACACTTAGTAATTGAGCAAAATACTTTAGTAACTTAGCACAGAACGTGAAGAACTTATACACGAAAAACTATAAGACGTTATTAAAAGAAATTGAAGAAGATACAAAGAAATGGAAGGATATTCCATGTTCATGAGTTGGAAGGATCAACATAGTTAAAATGGCCATATTACCCAAAGCAATATACAGATTTAATGCAAATCATATCAAAATCCCACAGACATTCTTTCAACAAATAGATTAAAAAAAAATTATCAGATTCATATGGAACCACAAAAGGCCCCGAATCGCCAATAAAATCCTTGAAAGAAAAATATAAGGCTGGAGACATCACATTCCTTGACTTCAGTCTATACTATAAAGCATCAATAATCAAAACATCTTGGTATTGGCAGAGAAATAGGCATACAGACCAATGGAACAGAATCAAAAACCCAGAAATAAACCCCCAAATACATGGACAGATAGTCTTTGACAAAGGAGCAAGAAATATACAATGGGGAAAAGAAAGCCTCTTCATTAAATGGGCTAAGAAAATTGGAAAACCACATGCAAAAGAATGAATCTGGACTGTGAACTCTCACCATATACCAAAATTTACTCAAAGTGGATTAAGGACCTCTACATAAGATCTGAAACTGTAAAGTGCATAAAAGAAGGCATTGGCACTAAACTTATAGACCTTGGGCTCAGAGAGCACTTTATGAACTTGACCCCAAAGGCAAGGGAAATAAAAGCAAAAGTAAATGAATGAGGCCCTATCAAACTGAAAAGCTTCTACACAGCAAATGACACCATCAACAAAGTAAAAAGGGAACTGAGTGAATGGGAGAAAATATTTGCAAACAATCCCTCTGATAAGCAGCTAATATCTAAAATATATAAAGAACTCATACAACTCAACAACAAATGGACTAATTAAAAAATGGGCAGAAGACCTAAACAGGCACTTCTCTCCTGAAGACATACAAACAGCCATCAGATACATGAAAAAATACTCAACATCACTAACAATTAGGAAAATGCAAATTAAAACCATGAGATACCACCTCACACATGTTAGAATGGCTATAATCAACAAGACAAGGAATAACAAGTGCTGGAGAGGCTGTGGACAAAAAGGAACCCTCATATACTGCTGGTGGGAATGTAAACTTGTATAACCACTGTGGAAGGCAGAATGGAGATTCCTCAAAAAACTAGGAATGGAATTGCCATATGACCCAGCAATCCCTCTCCTGGGTATCTACCAAAGAAAACCTGAAAACCTTAATCTGCAAGATATACGTACCCCAATGTTCATGGCAGCACTGTTCGTGTTGTGGTACATTTATACAATGGAATACTACTCAGCAATAAGAAAAGATGAAATACAGCAATTTGCAACAACATGAACGGTCCTTGAAAACATGTTATTAAGTGAAATAAGTCAGAATGAAATAATCAAGAACCATATGACCTCACCTATAGGTGGAATATAAAACTGAAAGAAAAAAGGAAACAAAGACGCATGGATACAGTCAATAGTTTAGTGGTTACCTGAGGGTAAGGGGGGAGGTAGGTGGGGGAGATGGGTGGAAGGGAGTAGGGAGGGGAAATCAAACATACTGTGATGGAAAGAGAGCTGATTCTGGGTGGTGAGCACATAATACGATGTATAGACAATGTAATGTAGAGTTGTACACCTGGAAACAATGTAATTGATATCAATCAATGTCACCCCAATAAATTTAACAATAAAAAAAAAAGAACTGATGACGTATAACTATGGAGACTGTTCTGGGTCCACCCACTTCTCTCTGTCTTCTGCTGTCTCTGTCTCTCTGTCAAAAACAATAAAATAAATCTTTTTTAAAAAGCTGCTGTAAGATTAACACTAATCTGTCTTCTATAGGAGAAAAAAGCCACAAATAGAAGCTAAAGATCCACTGGTGGAAGGTAGGTGTATTAAATAATTGCCACAAACTTGGTGGTTTGAAGCAAACCCCTCATTTATTGTCACGTAGTTCTGTGGGGGCCGAAGGCCAGCACAGTGCAGCTGGGTCTCTGTTCAAGGTTTGAAAAGGTGGAATTCAAAATATCAGTGTTTCTTTGTGAAGGCTGTGGGAAGAGTGTGCTTCTTAGATCCTTCTGTTTTAGATCTTCTGTGCACTTAAGGACTCCTGTGGTCACACTGAGTGCACCTAGATAATACAATATAACCTCCCTATCTTAAGGTCCACTGGTTAGTACATGTAATTCCATCTGCAAAGTCCCTTTTGCTGTGTACTTTAACATGTCCATGGATGTAACACCAGGGGACAAAGACCAGAGAAGCCACAATTCTGCCTAGTAGAGTGAGACAGTAACATCATTTTGTGTGTGTGCGAAAGGCAGTATTATATATTAAGAACAATTCAGGCATAAGACATTTTAATTTGGAATAACGTCATATTATCTGATATTAAAAATAAATAGAAATTAAATTAATGAAGGTTTGCCCTACTGAATATTAATTCATCCAGAAGTTTTTCCACAAATAAATGACTTATATGCAGTGTTTGGCTACAGTTTTAGAGATTGAGACCCAGCAAGAATCCTATGAAACTTCCTTGAATAATTTATTGCCATAGTTGGTTGTGCCTAAAGAAAGTTCAGAGATGTAGTTATGTGATCAAAAGCACTGCTTAGCCACAAATGTCAAGTCCCTTTAGTCCTTAGCTAGCATTGTTGTGCATCCTCTTGGCTTTGCCATGGCTCAATACTGTTTTTAGTTGAAAATCAAGTTCTAAACATGTCCAGGGAGCCAAATTACCATCAACTTCAATCTTCAAACACGAAGCAGAGCATTGAAGACAGGACTCTAGAAGAGATGAGAGAAGATGGGAGGAGAAAATAGAAAAAAAAATATGCAAGAGAAACTGGGGAGAAGTTATGATGAGATATCATAAATAGTAGGAGGGAGGAGCAGGGAAGGTAGAGGGCAGGAGACTGGAGGGGAGGGCAGGGGAGAAGAGAAGAGGAAGAGAGGGAAGGAGCAGAGAGCAGGGAAGGATGGAAAGGGAAAAACAAAACTTGAGAAGCAGAAAATTAACAACTTGCCTTCATGATAGGGGTGAAAATCTTCAGTGAAACATATAAAAAAGCAAAGTATTTCCAGGCATATCTGTGAACCTGGGCAGGTTCACTCTCAGACGTTCCATGTCTTGGTCTTAATTTCATATAATTTGTGATGAGAGACTGTTTCTTAACCCTTTCATTGCGCTGGTATTTTATTGCCATAGTAGAAGCAGTTTCAAGGAGGTGTTGGAGTTTTGTCCCTTGTAACCTGATCCACTGCCCATGATGATTCTCAGCTTTTGCAGTCAAAACAATGTCAGAAAATGTCCTGTTACACTTCTACTTCTTTTCACATGCAGTGAGATGAATTGAGCTATTTCACCACCTTCTAGAATTATAAGCACTCCCGGCGCACTCAAAAGTCTCCGTTCAGCACACGCAACTTCTGCAAAGGAAACTCTGTAACATCAATGCCAAACGCCCAGTAGAAATGTAAAATATTTTGCAAAAAATTATAATTTTTCTTTATATAAAGATACTAAAGAAGAATAAAATAAAGGTTGAATAAATGAAAATGTAGTTTCAAAATCCTTATGTGTTATTTCTTCACAACATAAATCAAACACCAAAAAATTTTCACTTATGACATTTGGATACAACATATGTATCAAAAAAAAATTTTAAAGGTGACTGTGGCTCCATCCAGCAAATAAAATACAAGTGGTTTATCATAAACTGCATTGCCACACCCGCCTGTACTATAAAATATGCAGAGAGGCGAAAAATGCGAATGAAACCAAGACAAGACATACTCATCATATACATAGTAGCAATAGCAACCCATGATGAGACATTATCGTCACACGCAGTGAAAGGGTTAACATGTATAAATAACAACATAAATCTTTCCATTATAAAAATGTACCCTGCACTGGAGATCTGTTTCACAGCAATGTGCATATACTCTATACTACTGAACAACACACTTAAAATGATGGCTTTTTTGTGATATGCTTTTTTACCACAATAACAACAACAACAAAAAAGTTCCATGTACTATAAATGAATTAGCAAATCTAATTCTCCTCAATCATGTAAGTTTGGTATTATTACCACTTCATTTTTCTAGTGGGGAAACTAAAACATCCATCAGGAAAGGATGTAAGAGACATCAAACTTATGTTTATTTGATATCTGAGGTCTGTCCAGGTAACCTAAATACCCTTATGGGAGAAACTGGAACTTACAAGGAACTGTTTCCTTTATTTGCATTTTAAGAAACTGCTAAGAAAAAAAATTCTGTCCATACATTTCATACTTAGAAATTTCTTAATCATCTACATCTCCATTCCTTAAAACAAATTATGCTGCCCTTCATTTCACCCATGCAGGCAGAGTCAGAACAGTCTTTGTTATACAAATATTGGTAAAGTTATTGTTATTAGAATAAATTAACCTGGACTTCAATTAGGCAATAAACAAACTCTGTTTTCCAAAATTCCTCTGAAGTAAATTAGTTTGGGTTTGAGATTCATTCTGCCATAACCCACTGGAAATCCATTTGCTCCAAACACTGCTTTTAAATGAAAAAATACCCTGCTCTTTACTATAGTTCCTTTCCCACTGTGGATTTTTAACAAACAAAATAAATATCCTGGGGGAAGCTGGGAAGGCTCAGTGGGTTAAGCGCTCACTTTGCAGCCCCGGGGACCAAGGCTTGAATCCCATTCCAGGCCCATGAGGACCCATATGCTGAACTGGGGAGTGTCCCCAGTTCAGTTCTCACCGGGGTGAGACCCCAGCCCAGTTCCTGCCCTGTGCAGCCCTGCCCACCTGTGGAATGAAACTATGTGAAAAAACCAATGATGTGCAACTATGGAGACTGTTCTGGGCCCTCCCCCTTCTCTCTGTCTCTGTATCTCTCTCTCTCTATCTCTGTAAAAAACAATAAAAATAAATCTTAGCAAAATAATAATGAAATAAATAAATAAATAAATTTCCTGATGAAGACTCACTTGCAAATAATGTCTTCTTTAAATCCTCCAACCACAATAGTCTCAAAACTCTGGGAGAGACAATGACATTTGCCTGAACAAATTTCCTAAGCTACTGTCCAAGACATGGAAATGCACTTTCTCCAAAGCAATGAACTCAGGTGTACAAGTTGTGGTTAGACATCCTAAGGTCCAGAACTATGAAACTGATAACAACATTCAAAGATTCTAACAGTTCCATTCTCTCCACCCGGAATGTTCTTTTATCCATTTCTTTACATGGTAGGCTGCTCAAATGACACTTGTTTACTTGGTCCTGCTCTCATAAAGTCATTTGTAAACTCACCATTAAATTTTTTTTCCAGCAGGTTCGTATAATGCCTTGATATGTTCTTAATTATATATCTATTTATTTTCTCTTTCTTTGCATTAATTCCTATATAATCCCCAGCTCTGGGATATCAATGATGCTCATTACATATTTGTGGCAAGAATGAAGGAAGGAAGGAACTGACATGGTGTTCTTAAAATTTTGGAATGTGGCTCAGTTAGAGGGAGGTACCTCCATTCTAAAGGGAGACAGAATTCAAAGGAAATGACCTTGGGTCCGTTTTCAGTCATATAACCTCTCTATATCCCACTGTGTGTCTTTGTAAAATGAAAATAATAGCGTTTGCCCTATTTCATTCATTATATTAGTGAGAAAAAAAATAGAAATAATTTACCAGTATAAGATGTGCTCAAGAGCAAAATTAGCATCCTAGAGGTTCTGTATTTTAACCCTTTTAGTGCTACTTTCTGCCAGAGGTACTAGTGAGAAATGCGAAGGGTAATTAACTATTGTCTACGTATGAGCTGATATATTGGCCTGCTGCACTTTTTGCCTGAGATATAAAAGCCGACATAGCAGCCTGTCGCACTAAAAGGGTTAAGCAATCAGAGACAATATTTAGTTTCAATTTTACATGTATATATGTAGTTGGAACAGTGTGGGAAAAATAGGAAATGGTGAGGGCTTTGTTCCAGATGTCACAGATGTTGACTCTTGGATTCTTTTTGAGAATTATAAAGGTAGACAGTGAGGCTGGAGAATGTCCTAGCATCCCCTCCACTTGAATTGGGGCTGTCACAGTGCTCTCAACTAAGACAGGCTATGTTCTGCTTATGTGTGATGTCCCTCTTAGGCCCAGAGTTACAGTTGAGAGATGCTAATGGGCTTCAAGCAGAGGTATGACTTATAGATGGTTCTTGAAACTGATATGCAGATGAGTTCTTGGAACTTAGACTCAATTAGCCTCCTACCCATTAAGTAGGAAAGGACGTTGAGATGTGCTGAGAAAAAAAGCAAATTCCCTCAGGGGTTTTTCTAGACTCTCACCATAAACAGTCCCCTCTATTATCTCAGCTCAAAGAGTAAAAGGTCATGGCTATATACTTACCCATAGCATGTTTATTGAATAGTCACCACATGCCAGGCATTGCGATGGGACAATGGTGATGCAGCAGTGTGCAAGGACAGATACGTCCCTGATCTCAGAGTTTCCAAGGGTAGAAAATCATGCAAATCCAAGATTTTCTGGAATACTCACTTATCATCAGAGCTGTCTTGGAGAATAATGGATGTTTAGAATCACAAAACTTCTGGCTTACCCCTGTATTTGGCAGACGAGAAATGCAAGCCCAAAGAACCCAAGTATATTAATGAGAACAAAAGCTCAATTACAAGTTCACTTACAAACTCAGAGATCACAGACCTTGCTTTAAGCTAAAAACAAACAAACAGATAAACAAATGAACAAACAAACTGACTTGGTTGTCTAAGTATATACCCACAAGCAGCAGGAAAAGAAAATTGTATCGGTACCAAGAGAGCTGAACTGTGATTACAAAGGTGTTACCATTCCTTTTTGGCATAAACCAAGCACTGACCATTGTGAGTCTAGTCGTATTGGACAACCAATTCTCCATGCTATCCAGTGAATTTTTGCAATATAAATCCAGCCTTTGGAGATGAACTAATACATAGAGTTCAGTCTAGGATATGTTCTATGCCTATGACTTGCTCATTTGCATACTTGGGCTTCTCCTCTGTAGCTATGGTCAAAGATTTTACATCCTATTTCATTGTTGAAATGGTTAGGTTTTCGACAGGCAAAGGTCAGCCTTGGGCAGCCAGGTCTTGTCAAAACCTAGCCAAACACCTAGGGCAATAAATTGTAATAAATGAAGAATCTCTATTCAGGTCCTGAGGTCATATGGATGTGATGAATAAGAGCTTGGGCCAGGTTATGGACACAGCCTTTAGGATAGAGAATAAAACAGACTTATAGAAGAGCTAGTTTGAGGAGCAAGAGGCAGTCTAAAACAGCATGTCCAAGGTGTGGGCACAAAAAGGGAGATTAGGATTAGCAACAAGTGGGTAAAGAGAAATACTTAAGATTTGGAGGAGTTTTGGGTTATGGGATCTGGAAAGATCCCTCAGGACAATGGTTTATAAGAGGCCGACACCTCCAGGATGGGGATACAGCCATGCCCCTAATCTGGATGGAACTGGACACAGTGGTGGGTCAGTTGTGACACAGATGGTTTTGATCAGAGCCTCTATGATGACTGTTGAGTATGGCTCCTCCCAGCCTGTCAGTGCAAACTCAAAATCAAGGAGTGGTATGGAAATTAAGGTCCCATGGCTTTCTCAACTTTCTTGGGAGAAAGAGATCATATCTCCCATTTTACTCTTGACAACAATCCTGTCTCTTACTCATTAGCTATAGGAGGAGACCTTGGACCAGATACTTAGCTCCTTATAGTAACAGCAACAGTAATGATAACAATAATTATATTAGCTAATGTTAATGAGGGTGTACTTTGTACTAGGCACTGTTTTAATGTGTTACTCCATTTAACTCACCCAATCATCCTGTGAATTAGATGCGATGATCACCATGTTAAAGTTAAGGAAAATGAGATACAAAGAGAGAAAGTAATCTTTCTATAGTCACAAAGCTAGTAGGTATTGGCACTGGGACTTGAACTTAGTACTTTCTCACATGGAAGTGGAGACTGGATTAAATGTCTGCTTCATACAAGCTCCCTCTGTGTTCCAGTGTCCTATACCCTCTCTCTTCTGGTGGTGGACTCTACACCCCCACACCCCTCCCATAGGCTGGCCCAGTTATTCAGCTCTAATCTGAGTACCTGATACAGCTACTATAACTGGTTCAAGGGGTGGGTATAGAATCTAAGACAGGCCAACAGGTTCCTGACTGAGATTCTTCAAACAGGAGCTGGAGAAGCCTTCTCTCCTCCTTACTCAGAGACCCTAGGAAATAATCCAGAATAGCAGGTGGTCATCTCTTCTCATTCCCTAGGTCGGGGGTGGTAAACCTATGGCATGCGTGCCCAAAGTGGCAACCAGAGCAATTATTTCGGCACGCAGAGCTGTGAATACCATTTAAAAAATTATTGTTTATGCTCTTATAGACATAAAAATAATCAATACCTCTATCTCACTCAATGGGTTGGCAAGCGAGTTGAGCGAGTATACTCTTATTTCATAAACTTTGGCACTCAATCACCAAAAGGTTCGCCACCCCTGCCCTAGGTGAATAAGCCAGAGAAGGGAGCAGGGGTTGAGGAGTGGCAAGGGTCTCAGTTGCACCTGAGTTTCTGTCCTACCATCCCTAAGACCAGCCTGGCTATTGACCAATCCACAGCTTTGCTTTTTTTCAGTTAATAGTTCAAGTTGGGTCTCATCTTTGCTACAGAAATATACCTACTAAATATATGCTACCTAAACTCCAATTTCCTTATCTAAAAATGAGGACAATAACATTTCATTGGGTAGTGATGGGATTTACTAGTTAATATACTTACAGGTGCTTCGTACAGTGCCTGGTTTGAGGTAAGTGCTCAAGGAAGGGCCACTATTGCTACTGTCATTATTAGAGAAATGCATTTCATAGCCCTCTGACAAGTCATATAAATCCCTCTCATCTGACCAGTTTCAATATCAAGGCATGAGCCAAGTTTGATTCAATGATGAGGAGACTATTGATTTTGAACATGTGTATCAAGGCCCCTGGCCAGCACCTTTGTTGGAAGATTCAAGCCTCAGCCTCAGCCTATAACACAACAGCCTTGCTGATATTCATGGCCTCTGCTTCTGTTCTGAAGGATAGAACACAGTGTATACTGTCCTTTCTCAGAGAAAAAGAGGTGACTGTGGTCAGATCTGTGGCCCAAACTATAATATGTGAAGTATATTTTCTTTACATTCCTTCCACCTGTATATTTCTTAAAAGGTAGACCAGGAGGTGCTAGTGGGGCAATCAATGTGTATATATGTCTGTCTGTCTCAGCATGCCTAGATTATAATGGCTGGCCTGGATAAAAGAGCGTATTTTTTTTTATCAATCCCATGATCTTCCTAGAGCTGGAATAATAAGGCCCCTTGAGATATTCCTCTCTCCCTGCTATCAGGGCTGCCACAGGCTGAGTCTGAACCCCAAGCTGCTTTAATGTTAATTCCACAACCTCTGGGTAGAGTGACAGTTTTAATTGCAGTGGCTCTGCTCCTTCCTTGGAGGTTGGTTTCCTAATGTTATCTGAAGCCACTCTTCTGTTTACAGTGTCTCCCCACCTCTTTGAAAATGATATAAAAAAACAGATTTGCTCACTGATAACAGCTCTAATGAGATTGGATTGGGGACCAGAAAGCACTGTCAGGAGGAAAGTTGTTTGAGAGGGACAAGGCAGGCTGGTCTGTCCTGGGTAAAGCATAGCAGCAGCATTGGTTCCAAGTAGACTGTCTACAGCCCTGAAAAACTGATAGGTGTCATGGAAAGTCAAGGCCAACATGGGCATGAGTCTACACTCTTCTAGTTTCAGGCTCTCTGACTTTTGAGTTACACAGTTAATCACACTTGCGTATCAGTTTACTAAAAAAAAGGATGATAACTATGTTATAGGCATTTTGTAAAGATTAAAAGAAATCATTTGTGATGTGCAGTTTATCAACAGAAAGTGCTACTTAACAAATTGACAAAGGCTCTAAATTGACTGAAACATCTAGATTCTTCTTCCTACATCATAAGTGCTTTGGTTGTAAGGCATTAGTAGGGAGCAAAAATGCATTTTTTTTAAAGATTATTTTATTGTTTTTGACAGAGACAGAGAGAGAAAGAGAGAAGGGGGAGGGCCAAGAGCAATCTCCATGGTTGTACATCATCAGTTTTTGACACAGTGGATGTGGGTCTCACAGGTCAGAAACCAGGCTGGGGGCCTCCCACATGGGAGGCACGCCCCCTTGAGCCAAGGGCCGAACAAGGGGATGAGAACCAAACTGGGGCCTTCTGCACGGGAAGCACACCTCAGTTCAGCATATGGGCCTGCATGGGCCAGGGCCGGGATTTGATCCTCGGTACCTGGGGCTGCAAAGAAAGCTGAGCCATCCCAGCTTCCCCTAAATGCACTCTTGAAAACAGATACAGAAGGCTCTGTGGGTCATAGCTCCAGGAGGGGTCTGCCTTTCCTGGGATATAGCAGATATCACCTAAGAAAGCTGTCCTGGGAAACACTAGGAGAGCTGGTGAGAACCTTCAGAATGGCAGTTACTTTTGGAAGCTATAAAATGTTGATGCAGTGACTTTAGCTCCCCAAATCTCAAGATTTGGATTAAAATATGAAGTCTTTCCGAGTGCTCATTTGCCTTAGGCAAAATACATTACTTCAGCAAGGTGAGCTCACGTTAATGAATGGAAACATCAGCTTGAAACATTCTGAGCACGATTTTGCTTAGTGCTCAGCTGGTCCTCCCAGCCCTGTGTGCATGCACAAGTTTGGCACAAGTTGAGTAGCTCCCTAAAAAATGCCACTCACCAAGAATTAGTTTCTCTATGCAGCTAAAATTTGAAATCTAGATGATTTCTATTACAATATTGACTTTTTATTTATCTGCACACCCTTTCCTCAATGCCTTCTGTGCCATTCCTGGTGCCTTCCAATGACTGTGTGGTTTCCAGTTCTTACTTATCTGACACCAAGCTGAACTGTGGGAAAAAAGGGAGAGGGGATCACCCAGCTGGTGGTTTTCCTGAAGACCATGTCCATACTGTGGACAGACATGAGGGCATGGGACATTTTCTTCACCAAAACCCACACAGGCTTGCAATTTAATGTTAAAGTCTTGGGAAAAAAATACCTACGGTAGATATTTGCTTCATTGCCCCAAACATCCAGAACAGGCTCGGATTTTGAATAGATACCTAACAGAGCCTTGCTGACTGATGTGAAAATGGGTTAGATTGCCTTCAAAGACAAAAAGGGGAGTAACTTTCTTTCAACTAATAAATTTTTAAAAATATTTATTTCATCTTTTCACAAATTTGGAAACTTGAGTATAGGGAACAGTTCTCACATATTTGCATTTACATGAGTGTGCTGACCAGCTGACCCTGCTGGAGTGGATCCTGGGAAAAATAGAATCTCCAATAAACTATACTTTTTCCAGGTCCCCAGAGTTATTTCCCTTTAGGTCAATGTATCAGAGCCTATTGCAGAATAAACTGGATGGTGTTCCTCATCAGGAGGATAGGAGGAAGATAAAATCCCAGATTGCACTAGCTGTTGGCAGGGGAATAACCAATGCTGAGAAGAACAGGCCATTTTCCCCTTTTAGAAAGCTCAAAACCACTTTACTATCTTTATAGGGATCAGAGTTAAATGTGTGCCGGCAGAATATTTTCCAACTTCCTTTTTCTCCAAATGATGCAGAGATTAGTTCACGCTTACAGTTGTTTTTTTTTTCTATTGAGGTTATCTATTATTAATCCCACTCAAAATTATAAGGAGAAATATTGAAGAAAATAAGAGAGGCATATAGGATGGATAAGAGTTGATGTCCAGAAAGATCTAGATAGATTGATGGACCAGAAAGAGAGCATTAAAGAAGAGTATGAACAAAACAAACAAACAACAACAACAACAAAAAGAATAAAAAGAAAAATCAGAAAAAAGGCTCTTGGTGACCTGGAACAATCTTACCCATTGTTCAAATCCATACTGAAGCTATTAAACCTCCTCTGGGGAAACTGATAGGTGACCCTTCCCCCATGTACATATAGCTTCTTTTGTGACATCTGTGACAGCAAAGCAAACAAGGAACACTGTGATGCATTTATTCTTGCCTCCATTAGACTATGGAAGCATTGAAGGATCAAGTAATTCTGGGACCTAACAAATAGATAGGGCTTCACATGTCTCCTTGATGAGTTAATGAGTTAATGAACTGGATATGAAGGAGGAAGACACAGAAGAAATAGGGTGGTGCACAGGATCCTTATTAAAGAGAACAGTCCTTTAAATGCAAACTTGTAGCCTACCTTGCACACCAAGACTTCTTGACCATTGCATCTCTAGGCAGCCCTTTTCTCTTCTAGTCACTACAAACCTAAATGTCTATCCCTCCCTTTGATGCTTTACATGTGTAGACTTGTGTCTCTAATGGTTTTATACTCCCCCACCCCTAAACAAGATTTATACTATGTGAGGGTACTATACTATGTGAGGGTACTTATTGCCAAATACTTTCTCTTATTCACAGAATGCCTCATCATTGATGGAGTGGGGCATGCTAAGGCTGTGTAAAGTGGTAGATGCCTACCTTCTGAGTCACAATCTAAACAATTTCCATTTTCAAAAAAACAAGATCCCAAACAACCTATGAATTATTTATAAACATTCATACCTGTGTTCTAACACTAGGATGATGGGTTCAGGAGCTAAAGAAAGTATGCTAAATTTGTAGTCTCAAAAGTCCTTCATGGGAAGCTGGGATGGTTCAGTAGGTTAAGCCCTTGCTTTGCAGCCCTGGGGACCAAGTATCGAATCCCGGCTCCGGCCCGTGCAGACCCATATGCTGAACTGGGTAGTGCCCCTCATTCATTTCTCTCTCTGTCTCTGTATCTCTCTCTCTCTGTCAAAAACAATAAAAAACAAACAAACAACAACAACAAAAAGTTAAAAGAAACAAAGATACAAATAAAAATGGCTGCCACGGAAAACCATGACCAACTGAAAACACTGTCAGTACAGGGATCCCAGGTGTTAGGCTTCACCTCTGCCTGCTGGTGTGGGAAGCAGAAGCTCAGGTACTACGTGGGTGCCAAGCTCTCTGGAATAGAAATGGGTCTTCTGTAACCCACAAAGCATGTTAATTTTCTTTTATATATTTGAGAATTTAAGAGTCCTTAATACGTCATTTAGCAATCCTAAAGTATACAAAACAATAAATGTCTATGGAATTATAGGTTATTCATTTCAGAACAGGGAACTAAACTTAATCTTTGGGTGAGTTTTTTGCACACCTACCAGACAATCAGAGTCCATAGCAGACTGAGGACCATATCTGTTGAATTTCAGATCTAAACCAAATTCTCACTTAACACCAGCAAGATCCTAACCTTACGTCACACGTCCAACCTCCTCTACTGACTTTGCCCTTCAACACATTGTCTCTGAGCTTTGATAGCTTCTCAGCCTTTGGCTAAGATCAAGTATGAACTTTGAGAAGAATAACCCCTGTGTATTTTTGGGAGATGTGGAAACAAACAAACAAAAAATATGTATTTATAATTAAATGAAATCTTTAGAATATTTTTTTAACCAGAGTATGTTTGCTAATAGCCAGGATAAATATTTAGAGATAAAATTATACACTTTAACTTCTCAGATTATTTTGTCAATTTAATTGATTTAACTCAACTGAGATTTAAATGAAGTTATTCAGGTCTCTTTTTCTTCTCGTGGACCCACCAATAGTCTCTAATCTGATACTGTCCAACTTTTCTGAGGTGACCAAGTGAACAAAGTCCCCATCATGTGACTTCTCTGAGAAGGTTTATATCAATCAGGTTCTTGCTTTTGCCCTAAAAACATTAGTTAAACGCTCCTCTCTTAGAAATAAGAAGTCTGAAGCTTAAAGATTTGTCATGTATTTCCACCTCTCCCACTAGCAAAACATGTGACTTGGAACTTCTGCACCTCCATCTCCTCAAATGTCACCAAGGGAGAAGTGGCATTCTTCCTCCAAACTCCCAGAGCTGGGCTTTGAACTGGTGTACTCCCTCTGCAGCTCCACTCACAGGGGCAATAATGTCCTGAACACAGGTAACCAGCACTGAATACTGGCACAAAACCAACAAGGATGTGACATTATGCACCATTTTTGCTTATCTCTTCTAAATGTTTATGACATGTCCACTATAATTAAAAACAATTCTTTCATAGGAAAATAATAAATGTGGAAATTTCAGGTAGTGGTATGGCTAGGTGTCATCTGCATCATCCAGGCGTCACAATCCCACACGTTCCCACCACCATAGTCCTGCTGACATGTTATTCCAATGGCACATCTGATTCTTGCCCAGGGAAGATGGCTTTTTGTTGGTTCGCTCAGTACAGTGGTTTGTTGTTGTTGTTGTTTTGTTTTGAAAGGAGCTATCAAATGTGCCCTATGTTTTGGTTAATGAAAACACAGGTTAAGTGCTCACTTTGCAGCCCCAGAGACCAAGGATCGAATCCCAACCCTGGCCTGTGCAGATTCATATGCTGAACTGAGGTGTATGTCACATGCGGGAGGCCCCCAGTTTGGTTCTCACCCCCTGGTTCATCCCCTGGCTTGGAGGGGTGTGCCTCCTATGTGGGAGGCCCCCAGCACAGTTCCCACCATGGGTGGCCCCCGCCCACCTGTGTGGGAGGAAACCATGTTGAAAACTGATGACGTACAACTATGGAGACTGCTCTGGGCCTTCCGCTTCTCTCTGTCTCTCTTTGTCTCTGTCTTTCTGTGTCTCTGTCAAAAACAAAATAAATCTTAAAACAAAAACCACACTTTTTGGTGTTCATGGGAAACCTACTTTGTGGGAAGTTGCATCATTTTATCTGTTTTTAAAAAGGCAGACACAGGAAAGGGACTGTGGTGCCCTGTTAGGTTTCCTGGCTGTGAGCTAGTACCAACATCACTGCTGTGGTTGTTTCCAAGGGAAGTCCTATTGGAAAGTACTTCAGGGATGAAGTGCTGGGGACATGCATGCCTCAGTTTCTTCTCTCATGCTCTCGTATCTTGAGAACTTAACCTCTGGGATTTATCCTTGGATCCTAACCAAAAGAACTTGGGAAAAGGTAGAAAAAGAGATACAGTAAATTCCCACTTGGTCCCTTCCTCCAGGAGGCACTTACAGATGACAATTGTAACCAGGACAGCTGGGGAGGAAAAAGTGGCATGATCTGGGTTTCAGAATCTAGTACATAAGCAAAGGCATTTTCTAGAAAAAAACAGTCATATACTAAGAACAAAGAACACCAAAGCCTGAAGAGAAAGGAAAACTAGAGTCTAACTATCATCCAAAGTGCAAAACAAAAGAAACAAAAGGAGGGGTTGCCAGAGTATCTCAGCAGTTGAGTACTTGTCTTGTAGTCGTGAGGCCCGGGGTTCAATTCCAGGCCCCGGTCCATGCAGGCCCACACACTAAACAGCAGCACAACTGGTAACCACCAAGTGGCTCAGTGGCAAAGGTTCTCACCTCCCATGAGAGAGGCCCTCAGTTTGGTTCCCACTCAGCATAGCCCCACATCCACCTGTGTGGAATGAAACCATCACAACTAATGATGCAACTATGGAGACTGCTCTGGGTTCTCTCCCCTTCTCTCTCTCTCATCCTCTCTCAAAAACAATAATATAAATCTTAAAATAAAAAACAAACAAAAGGGAACAGTGGGCCAATGCAAGACATGGTACAGTGCTATGCTGTGGCATTTTTAGATGCCTCTTGACTTTTCCTCAGTGTGTTGGCCTGTACTGGTTTTCAGTATCTTAACTTTGGGAAGTGTAGACACTTAATTGTTTGTGATCATTTTCAAAAGGACAGGAACTTCTTGAGGTTAGATGACTTACATGTTTTTGGCATCCTCTCATCCCCAAGGCTAAGCAGATTATTATTAGCAAGTCCTCTTGTATTGGGATAGTAATTTCATTGCCAAGATGATAGAGATGTAGGTTTAGGATTAACTATCTGCTTTTAAGCTATTTTCCAAATCACATCTGCCTTCTGAAAGTGAGTCTAACATTTGTGTTAGAAATGCCAATGCCTCAATCTAAGCCCAAGTTTTGTGTGCAGAAAGTTTGGTGTACTCTGGATCTGGGTGGTGACCTCTATAAATTTCCCTGCATTCTTCATCACTATCCAGCAGTGACAACCAACCAAGTGATGGATGAAGTGTCTATGGGACGAATTCTGTCCTGGCCATTTGTATTCCTGATAATCCAAGGCCCTAAAGTTGATCTTTCCATGACAGTGCACACAGTATAGACTAGATAGGCATTCATTGTTCTTTAAAGATAGCTTGTCTGAAAAACCAATGATTTTTCCTTCTGAGTTTAGAAAGCCTGAGGTACAGAAGCACTTGTGGAATTAGGTCATCTTTTTTAGCAGAATAAAGTAATGTACTAAATAACATGTAATGGCCTAAAGAGTTCATGTATGTCCTGTGTGCTGTGCCTTCATTTATAGAACATTTGAATACTGAATCAGGAGGGAGTAGTTCAAAAAATACTGAACATGGAGTGAGAAGTCCTGGGTTCGAGTTTTATTTTTGCTGTTTAGTGCTCTGGACTGGGTAGGCAGTTAACCTCTCCACATGGGACTGACCATCTGATATACCAGCTAAAGGCATGTTTGCGAAGACCAGTAGGAATAACCTGTACAGAATGCTCAGTATTTGCAGCACTTGACCTATTCTTCATACCATGCTGAGTAAAGTGGTAGTGATGTGCACGACCTCTCCGACTTCTTTATGACCAACTTCATATTTGCCATGCTGATTGAATAAAGTAAGGCATGGAGATTGTATTTTTGTTGGAATAGGTTTTAAGATCTCATAAATATAATACCACTTTTTGTTTTGTCATCTTATTCATTTGATCTGAAAGAGCAGATAGAATCAAGGAGAAAGGAGAAAAGCAAGAAACACCTAGGCTCATGGTGAGGATGACAACACAGCTAGAAGCTATGCAGCTGCTTAAAGAGTGCCAGTTCACTTCGAGTTAGAGGATAGAAGGCTTCAGAGGGCTGGTCTCTCTGAAGAATAGGGAGCTATTCACATTTTTCACACTGGTTGAAATGTAATACAGAATAGTTCATCTTCACCTACTACAATAGGAAAGCAATAGATGATGTCTAAATGATTAAATATAAATATTTAAGTACATCATTAAGAAGTAGCAATGTAGGTGACAGAAAATAATAGCAAAAAAGAATTTAAAATGTTAGCCTTCTGAGAGCAAGACTTGGATGAGGAGAGGGACAGAGGACTACTGTTTATCTAATATGAGCTTTGTTATACTACATAATTTTACAAATCTTGGGTATGTATTCCTTTGCAGAAGGCAAAACAAAAAATGGTTTCCAAAAAAGAAAAGAAAAGAAAAGAAAAGAAACACAAAGCAGAAAACAAATAGCGGATCAACTCCAGTTCACAGAGACCTTCTCCTCTCTTAGGTGTTCTAGAAACAGAAACTGGGTGGGGAACTGGAACTCTGTGTTGGGCAACTGGCTTAAAATGCTTCCAAGTGTTCTCACACAAATTAGGCAAAGAGAATGTGTGGCAGCTTAAACCACTGAATTAGCACTATCTGATTCCTTCTTATCCTTTGCAACTCTGTGATATATTAAAAAAAAATGTTCAGAATAATCAAAATGTGAATACCTAACATATATATTATTCTACCCAAGAAATAGAAAGAATCAGATATATCAAGGCTAATTATCTCATTAGGGTATAATTCTTAAATTCTTCTCCAGAAGTTACAAAGCAAACTTGTTCCTTGCCACTAGTAAAACAACAGAGTTATACACATGTAAACAATGACACCAATATATATCTTCCCAACCTGCTAACAGAACATGGTTTTTAAAAGCACTTTCGCCAGAAGAACAAACTTATTAGACCACTCTGGTTTGTTCTGGCTAAATTTGATACAGATGGAATCTGTTGATCATCACAAGTCATTTGTTTATATAAGCCCTATTAAATTCAAAGTCTAAATTTGATCAAGAAACCAAATCATACTTGGTTCTGTCAATTTATAAATTGACAGAGTACTGAGTAGGGAGATTTGTTTAAACAAAGGAAATACTCTATGGGAGTTTCCTGTGAATTGTAGGTGTATATAAACATGTGAAATTTACTTTCGATAAGGATTATGTAGCATGCTGCCTCCATTTCTGTTCTTACCATGTGCCACCAAAGAGGACCGGCTGCATTCAATAAAGATGAACTCCATGGATGGACCTTGAAACCATCTTATTAAGCAAAATAAGTCAGACTGAAAGAATCAGGAAACATATCACCTCACTTATAGGTGGATTATAAAACCGAAAGTCACAAAGAAACAAAAACTTATGGACACACTCAATAGTTTGCTGACTACCTGAGGGAAGGGTAGGAGAGGGGAGGAAGAGTGTGTGTGTGGGGGGGGAGGTGGGAGTGGGCACCAGATATATGGTGATGGAAGGAGCTGATTCTGGGTGGTGAGCACATGATGAGATGCATGGGTGATGTGATATAGACTTGTACATCTGGAAACTATCTAATTGTTACCAATCAATCTCACCCCAATAAATTTAACAATAAAAATAAAGAAAAATGAACTCCACTTGCTTAATACTCTTTTAGTCTCAGATAAACCACTAGTAATGATGATGCCTCAAGACTGCTTAGAACAGTCTAGAAGAGATTAATGTTTTTGGGCAACGGTTTATCAATGCTTTCCCTGGCCTTTACTAGAATCCCTGGTTTTCAGACAACAGAAAGAAGTCATGGCACAAAGAGGTGAGAAAATAAAACTATCTCAAAATACGCATGGTACAGTTTCTTTTTCTTATTTGAATCATTGCAGATATGTGGAGGTAAGATAAGGCTTCCTAGGGCAATATAAGACAGGGATGATGTTTGTAACTGGATGACCAGCCTGAAAAGAGTGTGCTCCTTGGAGAAGAAAGCCTGTATCAGGGAGCAGAGACACAGCATCACCATCTCTTTGGGTTACTTGCTCTACCAATTTCATGTATTTTTTATGACTGAGGGGCCCGACAATTAAGTTTGTGAACTTACCATTGTACGCTTACATTGACAACACTGTACAAACAACTCAGGAAGGTTTCATAACCTTGGTATATTAGTATCTCAGAGTTGCATTTATGTCGACATGTGGTGGTGTCTTGCTGAGTGGCAGTCATTATTGTTGTGTGATTTTGTGTCCTGTCCCGAGAATGTCGGAGCTTGAATTAGAGCAACAAACATGAAATTTCTTGTTAAACTTGGCAATAGTGGAAGTGTAATCAGGGACACGTTAGTCCAATTTTATGGGAATAATGCCATGATAAAAATAGCAGTGTACAAATGGATTAAACATTCTTTTTCTGAGGGGAAAGAAAATGTCACTGATGAGAAGTCAGCGAGACCAGTAATGAGAACTGAAGAAAACATTGCAAAAATTTTAGTTGTGCGTCAAAATCGTCAGCTGACTGTGAGAAGCATAGCAGACCAAATAAACATGAAGAAACAGATAAAAAAATCTTCACTGAAAATCTAGTCATGAGAATGGTCTTCCCAAAACTGGTCCAGAAGGAGTACACTGAGAACAAAAGCAAAGGAGAGGCAAGATGATGTTTTGGGCCATGTTGTCACTAGTGAGAAAACATGGGTGTACCAATATGACCCTAAAACAAGCGTCAAAGTGCACCCTGGAAGTTAGCCAATTCTCCACCACCAAAAGTTCCATCGGGGGAGGCTGGGATGGCTCAGTGGGTTGAGTACTTGCTTTGCAGTCCCAAAGACTGAAGATCAAATCCTCACCCCAGCCCCAGCCTGTGAGGACCCATATGTTGAACTGGGGTCTGCTCCCCAAGCAGGAGGTCCCTAGTTTGGTTTTCACCCCCAGGTTCAGTGCCTGGCTCAAGGGGGTGTGCCTCCCATGCTATAGGGCCTCAGCCCAGTTCCCGTCCTTTGCGGCTTCCACCCACCTGTGTGGAATACAACTATGTCAAAAACTGATGACATATAACTGGGCCTCCCCCTTCTCCCTGTCTCTCTCTGTCTCTGTCAAAAACAATAAAATAAATCTTAAAAAACAAAATTCACAGAACGAAGGACAAGAAGGCTAAAAAAAAAAAAAAAAAAAAAAAAAACTTAAAATTTTCATCAGGTCAAATCAAGAATCAAAAGGATGTTGTAAAAACTTTTTTGATATCAGAGGGATTGCTCATTATGAATTTGTACCAACTGGACAAACAGTCAACCAAGTTAACT